>QLTV01003977.1:1491729-1505189 GCA_003457575.1 Thermophis baileyi | reverse complement strand
ATTCTATTCTATTCTATTCTATTCTATTCTATTCTATTCTATTCTATTCTATTCTATTCTATTCTATTCTATTCTATTCTATTCTATTCTATTCTATTCAAGTGTTCGTCCACTAGGATTCCAAGGTCCCTCTCACAATTACTGTTTTTGAGCCAGGTGTGACATTTAGTTGTGAATAGAAGCAATCAGATTTTATTTATTTATTTATTTTTATTTGTAATATTTATTAACTTATTTCTTTCAATAATTCACCTAGGCAGCCATTTCACAGGAGCAACTCCAGAAACTGGAACATGAAGTGCAAAATAAGATATTCAGAGATCTAAAACGTTCAATTTTCAAGCCATACAAATCAAAACAAATTAATCCACCAACACAACTGGTAAATTTATATTTATGCCTTATTTCTTAAAATTAAACCTGGCATGCACAGGGCATCTTCTTCATTTCATCACCATAAAAGGTAGCTTTTGCTGAGAAAAATTAATTGGCCCCAAATCACCTAATTAGCTCTGCAATCAAGTGATATCTTGAACTGTAGTCTCTTAATCTAGGTCCAACAGTTTAACTATTGCACTCAAATAAACAGAATAAGTAAAGAAGAAAATGGCATCCAAAATAAGGTGCACTGCTTACATTTTACCAGGTTGTCTGTTTCCTGAAAGAGATGAAATTTTAAAAAACTAGAAATTTCCTAAGAGAATTAATTTATTTAACAGGGAGGGAATATTAAAAAAGAAAACACAAGCCATAAATTGGAGTATCTAGATAACAATATAGTAAGGGAGAGATTATAATGCCCAATAGTTAGATGATCTACTACTTGTTTAGTGACTCAATTTATACCTTGTTTCTCTGTTCAAGTTGAAAGTACACAACCATTGTAGTTTTGTGTCCCAAAAAATCAGTCTCTGCCTCTACAGAGCTGTGTGAAAGCCTCTATTTCTGTCATTCTGAACAATAATTGGATGGCACAGCTTCCTTTTCCTGTCTTGTGTATTTTTGCTTATTGAGTGTACCACACACAGGGCAGAGATGGGTTCCTCCCAGTTCGGACCGGTTCTCCCGAACCGGTAACGACCCGCTGGTGACGTCACGATGACGTCACCGATCTGGTTCGGTTGGTGCCGGTCCGTGGGCGCTGCCATCTTTTTTATTTATTAGTTTCCGGCACTGCGCATGCGTCGCCATCTTGTTTTTGGCAGGGGTTTTTTTTTTTGGAATTTTTTAATTTTTTTGCAGCGCGCATGTGCGCGTGCCCATGAGGCGTGCGCGCAGCCACGTGGCGCGGCCACGCAGCACGGAAGGAAGCGAACCGGCAGCGAGGTAAGTTAGAACCCACCCCTGACACAGGGGTTCTCCCACTTCTGGAAGTTTACACACACACCCTAGTTTAGACTGCACAGCAATGGCTGCTCTTGATGGACACCAAAATAAAAATCAGTTACATGTGTGATGTGCCTATCTTGCCTTTTCCATCTCAGATCTGAGGAAGGAAATTAGGAAGGAAATGAATACCTTAACTTCTCCGTAAAATATGGGGAGTTCTCTGGCTTTCTAGTGCAGGTGGAGCTCCATGAGAAGAGGTCATGCCACCATGCTGATGTTATTTGGGGGTCATAATCAGTGGAGTGACATGGAGAAAAGACAATCTGCACCAAGGTCAATAAGGGGTAATCGGGGCAATTTTTTCTTCATCCTTCCCGCCAAACAAACAAAGAAGAGTGAAGGAATGGGCTTTCATCAGCATTGAACATTTCAAAGCATCTTAGAGAAGGGTATATAATAAAGTACTTGGAAGTTGCCTTATCATGGTCACATGATCATCACTATTTTTTTTCCTTTTCTCACAAAAGGTAGAGAATAGATAGAATAGAATAGAATAGAATAGAATAGAATAGAATAGAATAGAATAGAATAGAATTCTTTATTGGCCAAGTGTGATAGGACACACAAGGAATTTGTCTTTGGTGCATATGCTCTCTGTACATAAAAAGACAAGATACATTTGTCAAGAATCATGAGGTACAACACTTAATGATTGGCATAGGGTACAAATAAGCAGGAAACAATCAATATTAATATAAATCGTAAGGATACAAGCGACAAGTTACAGTCATACAGTCATAAGTGGGAGGAGATGGGTGATAGGAACGATGAGATGACTAATAATAATAGTAATGCAGCCTTAGTGAATAGTTGACAGTGGTGAGGGAATTATTTGTTTAGCAGAGTGATGGCATTCGGGGGAAAAATATATATTGTATAGGTGTATACTACAGGCCACCCAACCAAGCAGAAGAAATAGATGGACTTTTTGCTATCGTAATCAGTTAACCAATGTATGTAGGAAACACACCATAGTAGTAATGGGGGACTTTAAGTACCCTGACATCAACTGGGAGACATCTGGGAGACATTCTGCACCAGGTGGGAGATCGAACAGGTTCCTTACTAGCCTAGCTGACAATTTTCTCATCCAAAAGGAGAGAACTAGAGGGTCAGCTATACTGGACTTAATTCTTACTAACAGAACTGGACTTAATTCTTACTAACTGGACTTAATTCTTACTAACAGAGATGAAATGACAGAGGGGGTTGAATACTGGACTTAATTCTTACTAACAGAGATGAAATGACAGAGGGGGTTGAAGTTGCAGGAACTTTGGACGAGAATGACCATGTCATATTGGCATTCAATAGAACGCAGACACAAGCAATAGAACAAAATGAAACTAGGGTCTTAGACTTTAAAAGAGCTGAGTTCAACAAACTTAGATCTTGGGAAGGATTACATGGATGAAAATCTAAAAGGGGAAAACAATTCAAGAAGCTTGGGAAACTCTGGAAAATGTTATTATAAAAACCCAGTCCAGCACAATACAACTGAAAAAAGAAAAATAAGAAATTCAAGAAGAAATCAGCATGGTTGCATAAAGAACTATCCAATAAACTGAAAGACAAAAAGAATAAGTATAAAAAATGGAAAGAGGGACACATAACTAAGGCAGAATAGGAATAGCAATAGCACTTAGACATATACCGCTTTACAGTGCTTTACAGCCCTCTCTAAGCGGTTTACAGAGTCAGCATATTGCCCCCAACAATCTGGCTCCTCATTTTACCCACCTCGGAAGGATGGAAGGCTGAGTCAACCTTGAGCCTGGTGGGATTTGAACTGCCAAATTGCAGACAGCCGACAGTCAGCAGAAGTAGCCTGTAGTACTGCACTCTAACTACTGCGCCACCGAGGCTCAAACAGCATACCAGCATATAGCCCATATATGCAAAGATGAAAGGAAAGCTAAAGCTCAGAGTGAACTAACACTTGCAACAAATGTCAAAAATAATAAAACAAAGTTTGTTTCAACATGTAAAAAGCAAGAAAAAAAGTCTGTCCACAACTGGGAGAAGATGGCAAAGAAGTGATGGGCAGCAGGAAGAAAGCAGAGTTTATTATTTATTATTTATTATTTATTATTATTTTATTTATTTATTTGTCAACAAGTGCAAGGAAACAGGACACGTGAAAAAATGGCACACATAAATGGATATAAAGAAGCAAAACATAGCCATAAACACATAAAATGAGTACATACAAATGGGTACAGTAGGACAGGGACAGTAGGCACGCTGGTGCGCTTATGCACGCCCCCTTAGGGACCTCTTAAGAAACATGTAAGGTCCACAGTAGACAGTTTAAGGTAAAAGGTATGAGTTCCTTAATTCTTTCTTTGCATCTGTCTTCACCAGGGGTGGGTTCCTCCCGGTTCGGACTGGATCGCCCGAACCGTTAGCGACCCGCTGGTGATGTCATGGATCTGGTTCGGTCGGTGCTGGTCCGTGGGTGCCGCCATCTTTTTTGGGGATTTTTTTGTGAATTTTTTACCGTTCTGCTGCTTGAAAAAGGGCCCTCCTGCCCGCCCCTGGGTTTATACTGACCTTTATTCCTTCGCCTGAAGCACAGCTGATCAGCTCCTCAGCTGTGTTTCGGGCTGATTGCAGCTACTGAGCATGTGCAGAAGCAAAATTGCACGAGGGAACGTGCGAGCGTGCGCAAAACATCGCGATGCGAACCGGTGGGGAAGGTAAGTGGAACCCACCCCTGGCCTTCACACAAAAAGAAACTATAGCCCAACCAATCAAAAACATAACCATAAAAGACAGACTAGGAATTCATATTAAAATAGACAAGAAAAGACAGGTAAGAGAACACCTGTCCACTCTAGACGAGTTCAAATCATCAGGACCTGATGGATTACATCCCAGAGTTCTGAAGGAGTTGACAAACATGATCTCGGAACCATTGGACCATATCTTTCAATGATCCTGGAGCACCAGGGAACAACCAGAGGACTGGAAAAGAGCTGACATGGTTCCCATCTTCAAAAAAAAGAGAGAGAGAGAGAGAGAGAAAAGAAAAAATGGATCCAGGAAACTATAGACCAATTAGCCTGACTTCAATACCTGGGAAGATCCTGGAAAAGATAATCAAGCAGCAGATCGGCGAACAGCTAGAACCAAGCAAAGTTATAACCAGAAGCCAATATGGGTTTGTCAAAAACAGATCATGCCAAACACATTTTATTCATTCTTTGACAAAGTGACTAAATTAGTGGACCTGCGAAATGCTGTGGTGATACGGTAGCATTCTTGGATTTCAGCAAGTAGACCACAACCCACTTGGTAAGTTAGAAAATTGTGGGATAGACAGCATCACCAATTACAATGGATTCGTAATTGGCTGACAAACTGCACTCAACATGGAGTCTTTAACGGAACTACATCTGAGCCTTATCTAACAAAATGAAATGCAATGGTGAGAAAAGTAAGGTTTTACACTTAGGGAAGAAAAATCAAATATACAGGTATAGAATACGTGGGACGTGGCTCAATAGCAACAACTGCGAGAGGGATCTTGGAGTCTTAGTGGACAATCTCTTAAATATGAGCCAGCCGTGTGCTGCAGCTGCCAAAAAAGCCAATGCAATTCTAGGCTGCATAAACAGAGGGATAGAATCAAGATCACATGAAGTGTTAATACCACTTTATAATGCCTTGGTAAGGCCACACTTGAAATACTGCATCCAGTTTTGGTAATCACAATAGTTTTAAAAAATGAGATTCTAGAAAGAGTTCAGAGAACAGCAACAAAGATTATTAGGGGGCTAGAGGCTAAAACATATGAAGAACGGTTGCAGGAATTGGATATCTCTAGTCTAGTAAAAAGGACTAGGGGGAGACATGATAACAGTGTTCCAATATTTCAGGGGCTGCCACAAAGAAGAGGAGGTCAACCTATTTTCCAAAGCACCTGAAGGCAAGACAAGAAGCATTGGATGGAAACTAATCAAGGAGAGAAGCAAACTAGAACTAAGGAGAAATTTCCTGACAGTGAGAACAATTAACCGATGGAACAGCTTGCCTTCAGAAGTTGTGGGTGATCCATCACTGGGGGGGGTTTAAGAGGAGATTGGACAGCCATTTGTCCAAAATAGTAGGGTCTCCTGTTTGAGCAGGGGGTTGAACCAGGGGTGAAATGCTCCCGGTTCGGGCATGCCTGTCGATTGTCGGAGAGCCGGTAGCGACGGCAGCGCTGGGCTTCGCCCACCCTCCCGGACGCCGCCATTTGGGTTCTTTTACCATCTGAGCATGCTTTGCTCATGCGCAGAGGGAAAAAGAACCCAAATGGCGGCATCCGGGCGGGTGGGCGAAGCCTAGCGCTGCCGTCGCTACCGGCTCTCCAACGACCGGCAGGCACTACAAGTCCCTTTTAACTCTGTTTATTCTGTTATAATGTTAAAATTAATCACTTCAAGGAATGGTTTCAGAGAGCTAAGCTACAGCTATATAAGAGAGGCATTCCATCTTCATGACTAGACTGCTAGGCAGGATCTCTCCTCTCCAGAACAAGGCAAGGTGTTGCTTGCAGCTAGATACAACTGCTTTGACTGTCTGATTTATCCCTTGCTCTTTCTTTAATATGTAAGAGTAATGAACTCATGCAATGAAAATAAAGATTCCCCTCCTTAAAAAAAGAAATAAAACTTTAGTAGAAACTGAATAAACTTAGGTTTCCAGGAGTCTTGAATGTTGAATGTTGGGGAGAACTGAAAAAAGTGACAGGGCAGAAGGATGTGACAAAGGGCATGCTTGAATCCCTAATAAATTATAGTATTGTGATCAAGATTTACTCCGACAGCTGTAATCCTGAACATAAGCCAAGTGTTCTCTGGGAATTGCCCTGAAAAAAAAGGAAAGGCTGCAACTGGAATTGTGATGAGATAATGACATTCCCAGATGGCACAAGCAGAGGTGGGTTTCAGCAGGTTCTGACCAGTTCTGGAGAACCGGTAGCGGAAATTTTGAGTAGTTCGGAGAACCAGTAAATACCACCTCTGACTGGCCCCGCCCCATCTATTCTCTGCCTCCCGAGTCCCAGCTGATCGGGAGGAAATGGGGATTTTGCAGTAACTTTCCCCTGCCACACCCACCAAGCCACGCCCACCAAGCCACGCCCACAGAACCAGTAGTAAAAAAAATTGAATCCCACCACTGGGCACAAGGCTATATTTTTCAGGGATCTTTGGGGGGGTAAGGGTCAGGTATTTCCGGGTGTGTGCATATGAACTACTCTAATTGCAAAATAGACTCGTGAAGTCTTAACAGGCCTGCTTTCATCCTTACTGCTACCAAAACCCTGAGACAAAGTCACATCACTGCATTTCAGCAACATCAATTTGGTGGGATTTGAAGACTGTGCACCTAGAGCCCGGAGATACAAGTAATCCTCGACATACAACCACAATTGAGCCCAAAATTTCTGTTGTTAAGTGAGACATTTGTTAAGTGAGTTTTGCCCCGTTTTACGACCTTTCTTGCCACAGTTGTTAAGTGAATCATAGCAGTTGTTAAGTTAGCAACCCGGTTGTTAAGTGAATCTGGCTTCCCCATTGACTTTTGCTTGTCAGAAGGTCGCAAAAGGTGATCACGTGACCTTGGGACACAGCAACGATCAAAAATATGAAAAAGTTGCCAAGCATCTGAATTTTGATCACATAGCAGTTAGACTTATATACCGCTTCATAGTGCTTTACAGCCCTCTCTAAGCGGTTTACAGAGTTAGCATATTGCCCCCAACAATCTGGGTCCTCATTTTACCCACCTCAGAAGGATGGAAGGCTGAGTCAACCTTGAGCCGGTGAGATTTGAACCGCCGAACTGCAGCTAGCAGTCAGCTGAAGTAGCCTGCAGTGCTGCACTCTAACCACTGCGCCACCTCGGCGCCACATGATCATGGGGATGCTGCAAAGGTCATAACTGTGCAAAACGGTCATAAGTCAGATTTTTCAGTGCCATTGTAACTTTGAACGGTCGCTAAACGAACTGTTGTAAGTCAAGAACTCTTTTTTCCAGGGGGTTTTCCGGAACTTTCCACATGCAGCAAAGGCCCTTCACTTTCAACAACGTGCAAAAAAGAAGCGTAATTGGCAGGAAAAGTGCATATTGTGGATCAATTGTATGGTAGGGAGTCAGAAGAAAACATCAGTTTGGGGATTTTATACTCAATAGTTAGATGAGCAGCTGTGGCTAATGGTCTATTAGCAAAGATGTCTGGGGCAGGAGTGAGTCAAAAAAAATCAATACGTCAGTCATGGCTGCATTCCCCCCCCCCCGCCTTTTTTTACGTCAGAGGAAACAGGCAATACTTAAATACTCACTTTTAAAGAAACAATATAGCAGAAAATGGCAAATTCCTGTCCTCCAGATGGACTTTCTGCAGTCCATTGCTATAGGCAACCTTACCTGAGAATAACGGAAGTTATTGAAATATCTACATTTGCTTCAATGCTTTCCTCTGAAAGTCAATAAAGCTAACCTCAATAGTTAAGTATATGTCTAATAGTTTATTTCATTAATTGAACTTAGGAGCAAATGGAGAGATATCATTACTTAAATGCCACATATATGAGACAGTATATTAAGTTATATTAATTTTTGCTGTGCCTCAGTTTTAAAGCCCAACGTATTTTGTAATTTATACATGTGTTATACTAATTCAGTTATATTAGCCTCTTACAAATAATTCTGTTGAATTATAGTTTGTGAGATACAGACAAGTTTTTGGTAAATTTCTTAAAATACCTACTTAGCCTTTACAATGTAGGAATGATGATGGCAATGCTTTTTAACAAGCCATTGCCACATTTACTAAATAAAAGTTTTGAAGCCTTAATATGCTTTATGAATATTAATATTAGTGGCTGTATTAATTGCTCTTGATTTGCCATGTCTAGACTTATGTTTTGAACTATAGTTATCACTTTGGTGAGTATATTACAAAACTAAAAATATTCATCGGGATTCTTTTTTTTTTTTAAAAGCAGAACAGAATTACCTTTACATTCTCCTTCCATTCCCTAAGTGAATTTTCCCCTCTATGTTACTTCTATGTCACTACTCCTTGAAAGATGCTATAATAAAAATATTCTAGAAAAAATATACAGAATGAGTTGTGGGAAAAGTAGATCAGGGGGCATAAAGTATTTTGAAGTTTTCCTGAATATTGTGCTCTGTATAATTCACTTTGGGAAATGAGCAATAAGATATATGAAAAAAAATTGAACCCCGTTTAATAAGCTGAAATAAGAAAACATAACCTTTATTATCACTTTTCTGTGTACACAATGGCACACATTAAAAAGAAATTCTGATGCCCACTCTCAAAAGAAACATATAACCAACCAACTAACTGATATAGACATTATCCTCACAATCGATGCAAAAGCTACGAGTGGTGCCAAGAGCCATGGAAAGATACATGCTCAGCATTACAAGACAAGATAGAAAGACCTGCACATGGATTAGTGAATAAACAAAAGTATACAATATCATCAAGAGAGTAAAAGAATGGAAATGGAAATGGAAATGGGCTGGTCACATAGCAAGAAGAACAGATGGCAGGTGGACCAAGGCAGTCATAGACTGGATCCCGCTTGATAAAAAAACGTCCATGAAAGAGATCTAAAACAAGATGGATCGATGACATCAGCAAGTATTGTGGGCCCAATTGGCAAAAGAAAGCTCAGGACCATATTGGTTGGAGACATGCGGAAGAGGCCTTCATCCTGCAATGGATAGACAATTGCTAAAATTATACACACATACACACACACATACACACACACACACATACACATATACACATATATTACACATACACATATATACACATGTATAATATGTATATATTAATCTCAGTCCATTTTACATAGCTAGCGGAAAAAAGAGTCTTGAGAGTTAACAAGGTTGATACTATATGGTACAAAGCTATTGTAGTTTATTCCTTCATGATTTAGAGTATTGGGGTTACAGGTGATAACAATAAGAATTATAAAAAAATTCCAATTATAAGTGGAATTAAACTACTGAATAATAGACCTATGAAAATGTTTTGAACTAATCATTATTTCATCTCTTTAATGTCTCTGTGAAATCAAGAGTTTGGAACTGGTTATTTCCAACATAGCACCCATTTTATGAATAAGCACCCTTATTGCAACAGCTGTTTCTGTGAATACCTACCACATTTTCTGAAATTGAGCATTTGTTGGTATCTGTTTTTGATCAGCTACTACAAGTAAAAATTTTTTTTAATAGAGATGGAAACTTGAGATAAGCAGAGGAGACCTCTGAGCATTAGCTTTATAAAATAATGGAAAAAGCATTCTCTGAATACCATTACAACTTCCTTTTTAATATTCTGTCTTCTCCCATTAAATGTTTTGAAGTTATTTATTTGTTTGTTTGTTTGTTTGTTTATTTGTTTATTTATTTATTTATTTGGTGGGTTGGTGGATTGGTGGGTTAGTTAGTTATTGGGAGTACAAAGATTGAGTCATGTAAATTTTCTTTTTTCTTGAAATGTACTAATTATTGACCTAGAAGGGGAAAAAACCCAGAGATGGTTAAAAAGAGAATAAGCAATGTTTGTATCCTGTGGCAATCATGTTCAATCTTCAATGTACCAATATTTGATTGTAATTTATTTAATGCTATACATTTTATTTTTCTACACTGAATAGACCACTTCTAATTTGTATTGAATTAAGTTCCTTTTCTTAAACCTTGTGTGACAACTACTAGTGGATTAGTAATAACGAGTAAGAATGCTTTAAGTTTCAACAGAAGATTAAATATCTCTGTCTCATTTCTCATTTCAGTTTTGGCTGGAAGCCCTTTCCTTATGTTGTGCCACTGCTATTGCTTCACGTTGCAGTTCATGACTCTCCTTTGTAGGATGAGCTCATGGTATATTAATAGGGAGGAGCTGCAGTATAGACTGCTCCTACAGTTTCTCTTTTGATAATATAAATTTGCACTTTGCACAAGCTTTTGCAATTGTAGTAGTGCACCAAAACAAGAAATTAGTATCATCTTTTACTATTGTAGTCCAGTGTTATGAGGATGTGGATATTTATGTTTTTCAAATAATCAAATTCCATATTCCATGATGTTATGTTTTATAATGCTTTATAATTTTATTTATTTAATAAAGATTTATAATGCCTTTTATAGCATTACCCATAGGCCTTATTTATTGGACACAACTGGGACCAGCAAGTCAGTTGTTAAGCAAAGTGGCCGCTAAGTGAAACTGCAACTGTGTTTATGATTTTCAGCTTTCCTCTGCTACAAAAGGTCTAGGACCATGATGGCGAACCTATGGCACACGTGCCAGATGTGGCACGCAGAGCCCTCTCTGCTGGCACGTGCGCCATTGCCCCAGGTCAGATCTCCAAGGCGTTTCTTTTGTGAGCTTCTGTTTCCCTGCAAACGACGAAACAGAAGCTCATGAAAGAAAAAGATCTTACCTCTTGCCGCGCTGCCGGTGTTGGGATGCCCCACCACCCGCCGGCCAGCTGGTTTTTAGGTCTCTGCTGCGCATGCGCGCATGTCCACACATGCACATGTTTATGCATGACCATACATGCGCACGTTTGCGCATGTCCACGCAGGAGTGCACATTTCCACGCATGTACATGTCCGCGCATGTCCGCACACATGCGCATTCATGCACGTACGCACCTTTCAGTTTGGGCATGCGCATGTGCGCAGTTTGGGCACTCGGTGCCTAAAACCTTCGCCAACCCTTTAGGCACCGAGTGCCCAAAATGCACATGCGCCCATGCCCAAACTGAAAGGTGCGCACTCATACATGGACATGCACGAACATGTGCATGTGCGGACATGCACTAACATGCGCATGTGCAGACATGCGCAGATGCGCAGCAGAGACCCGAAGACCAGCTGGCCAGCAGGAGGCGGGGCATCCCAACACCGGCAGCGCAGCAAGAGGTAAGATCTTTTTCTTTCGGGAGCTTCTGTTTCGTCGTTTGCAGGGAAACAGGAGCTCACGAAAGAAACACCTTGGAGATCTGACCTGGGGCGATGGCGTGCGTGCCAGCAGAGAGGGCTCTACGTGCCACCTCTGGCACGCGTGCCATAGGTTCGCCATCACGGGTCTAGGACAACTCGGTGCAGCCAGCTCAGCCAGCTCACCGCCGCCAGCTTGCCAATACCAAGCCATCTCTGCCAACTCATCGTTGCCAAGTTGTTGCAGGACAACTCAACATGGTCAAGTCAGTATGGAGACAACTTGTCACAGGAAGCTGGAGGGATGGCAGGGCAGGCAGACGGATGGGCAAACGAGCAAGCAGATGGACAGAATGCAGAGTAGCGGCAGTTGTTGGGCACTTCCTGTTTTCACACACACACACACACACACACACACACACACACACACACACACACACACACACTGCCGCTACCATGTCAAGCTTCAGGCTGTTCAGAGTTTGGGCCATTTTGCACCGATGAAAAGGTGGCAGCAGGGCACATCACATTTTCACCCCCTGCCACTGAACTGAGCTCCAGGGGCTGTGGGAGCTCCAGGAGCTTGGTGTGGTGGCAGCAGCAGGGGTGTGAAAAAGGGATGCACCCGGCTGCCCGCCCTGCCTGTTGTTTCCGCTGAATGGCCCAAACTCCAAACGGCCTTGAGCTCAGTATGATGGTAGCAGTGGCAGCAATGGCAGCAGGGGGCGTGAAAATGGGATGCACCTGGCTGCTGCCACCTTATATATCTTCAGAGCATAATACGGTAACAAATATGCTCTTAATTATGAACAAACGATTAATAACAAATCATAAGGCTTAATGCTCCATATCTACATTTTATTGAAATATTCATGAAATTACATTGACTCAAGTTTTTCCTCACCTGTATTTAAAATATCCATCATTAAATAGGGATCACGTACTAATAAAGGTTCAAAAGGAGAAAGCATCTAAACAATAAAACAATTGCAGCATTTTCAGTTTCCTTTTGCATTTTCTATTGACACAACAAACTAAAACTAAAAAAAAAACACATTGTGATGGCTGTGAACACTTATTACCACTTTTTAAAAAATATTAACTGATATCTGAAATATGTAATGATAAACATTTCTGGAAACACTGATTTAGACTTTTTGGATTTAATACAGTTGAAACTAGACTTTATTTCTGCATGCAATATTAACAAATGGTATGGATCACCCATTAGAACTGATCTTATTTCAGCGTTTTTAAATTAAATCTTTGCAGACAAATTCCCATTATTAATGATTAGAGAGAACAACTGTCTCCTGCAACTGAAACCCATCAATTATTGGGAGCAATTCCAACCCTGTTAGGCTTGCCAAACCCAAGAAACATGCGGCAATCAAATGCAATAGTTGTAATTATGGGAAAGAGCTGGAGAGGAGGTAGCTTTGAAATGAATTTGAAATGGCAGCTGGAGATGCTGTGATCTGTGTGGGGAATGTACTGATTTGGCCCACTGAATCTATATACTGTATATAAAAGCAAAAACCACTCACGCCGTAATCACGAAATCTCCAGAACCATAAAGCCTACAAACTTGAAATTTGCCACGTATGCTCCTCTTGGCTTCTAGGTGCTCACTAAGAAAGGATTTCTCGAAATGACCATCAGAGCATTAGTATTTCCTATATTATTATTAACATGCTCTGATGCTAAGGAGTCCTACTCCCCCTCCCCACCTCAAAATAAATCTGTTCCAAATGCAAAACACAAGGAGAGGAGAGGAGTCTCACTTTCACTTTTACTTTCACAGCAGCAAGCAGCTTTACTACAGAACAGTTGAGCTAAGCCACGGCCAGCCTCCTTCCTGTCTCCTTCTTGCTCACACAGCAAATACTGTTTGAGTTTCCAAACACCCCTCAATTCTCTCACACACTGACAGGACGCTAGCCTTCTTCCTCACACAGCAAATACTGTTTGAGTTTCCAAACACCCCTCAACTCTCTCACACACTGACAGGATGCTAGCCACATGAATACCAATGGATGCTGGTAGACAGAGGCAGATTTCCCCCCCCCTTATTTTCCTTATTG
>QLTV01003977.1:1461614-1474592 GCA_003457575.1 Thermophis baileyi | reverse complement strand
CCCCTCCACGCTTCTTTTCTGGCGAGGTTTCTCCCCTAGTGGCAGAGCTCTCGGAGGGCGATGTTTTGCCCAGCCTGGAAGTTGCTTCTGAAGTGCAGAGAGGCTTCGCTTTTCCTCCTCCCCAGTGAGCGAAAAGCTGGCGGGCTGGCAGGGTCAGGGGGCTGCGGGCCTGGGATTCGGGGGGGCGGAGGTTTTGCTCCTTGGAGCCTCGGAACCTTGGAGCAACTCCTGGCCCTTGCACAGTAAAGAGTGCAAGAAGTTGTTAATTGCCTCACAATCATGAGAAGTGTTTCTTTACTGTGCAAGGGCTGGGAGTTGCTCCAAGGCTCCAAGGAGCAAAACCTCCGCACCCCGATTCCCAGGCCCACAGCGAGCTGATCCGCTGCCCGTGTTCCGGTTGCCTGTGGCTCTGGCTATGCCTCCTGCAGTCTTGCCCGCCATTCGATTCGCCTGTTCCTTGGGTTGGGCAGCCCAGCTACGGTCAGCTCGGCTCTGTTTGGCTTGGGCTGCTCCTGCGCCGGGGCCAGAGGGGGCTTGTGGGCTGGACCCTGCTGGCCCGCCAGCTTTTCGCTCACTGGGGAGGAGAAAAAGAGAAGCCTCTCCGCGCTTCGGAAGTAACTTCCAGGCTGGGCAAAACATTGTCCTCCGAGAGCGCTGAGCCTCCCGGTTGGGGAAGATAGATCAGGGTGCCCTGAGGTGTTTTTCCCCCACCTGGGCACGGGAAGAGGCGAAGGGCAGGGGTGGGTTCTAACTTACCTCGCTGCCAGTTGCTTCCTACCACACCGCGTGGCCGCGCCTCGTGGAAAAAAAAGTTGAAAACAAGATGGTGACACATGCGCAGTGCCGGAAACTCGGCTTCTGCACATGCGCAGAAGAAAAAACCCGGAAAAAATTAAAAAAAAATCCAAAAATTTTTTTAAAAAATTCAAAATAAAAAAGATGGCAGCGCCCATGGACTGGCACCGAGCGATCCGGTCTGGTGATGTCATCGTGATGTCACCAGCAGGTCGCTACCGGTTTGGGCAAACCGGTCCAAACCGGGAGGAACCCACCCCTGGTCATAAACAAATGGTTGTAAGTCAAGCATAGTATTGTACTTCCTCTGCTTTTGTGTACAAAATCTATCGTTAGGGATAATGAAGGTATGTATACTATAGAGTTAACTAATTAGATCAAACTAATAGTATGTTTGATCTATTAACACCTTTTGATGAGTTACATCAAAAGCTATCAGGGAATTATCTCTGCCCTCTCCCTATACCTGGCTTCCATGATTTCTAATTCTCATTTGAAAGGTGGGATCCTCCAAAGGAGATTTTGGTTGTGCCTAAAAGATTCTTCCTACACAGGAGCTGATTTTTAGAAAGTAGAAAAGAGCTGATCTGTCTCTGCATGGTAGAACTTTCAGAATTAGCCTGTGTAGCACTTAAGTTTACGTTAAAAAGCTATGTTAGAAAACTGTTTTTAAAGCTTGTTTTGAATGGGTATATTCAGAGGATGCAAATGTAATGTCAGAAACCTATCCTTGTGATAGTAATCCCTAGTAAATGTCCCACCATAGCCAATCTATTTAGAAAATTTTTGTCCAATTGCTGTATTATTTCGGGGGTGTGTGTGTGTCCAAAGAGCTACTAAATGAGGGATTGAATCAGTATTTTATACATGGTGTGATACATCATTCCCTTCCTTCTCTGTATAGCAAAATGTGGCAACTTGATTGGAAAGAATATACAGGTTGTCCTCGACCACAGTTGGGCCCAAAATTTCCGTTGCTAAGTAAGACAGTTGTTAAGTGAATTATGCCCCATTTTAGCATGTTTGTGCCATGGTTGTTAAGTGAATCACTAGAGTGAATGACATGATTGTTAAGACAATTTGGTTTCCCCCACTGACTTTGCTTGTCAGAAGCTCTCTAGGACTACAGGATGCTACAATGATCATAAAATACATGCCGGTTGCCAAGCACCTGAAGTTTGATCATGTGACTGGGGATGCTGCAACAGTCATAAGTATCAGAAGTGGTCATAATGTCACTTTTTTCAGTGCCATTGTAACTTTGAACAATCATTAAACAAATGATTGTAAGTCAAGGATTACAATGTAGCAGAATGTTTTTGACCTTTTCCAGTTTGGAGAGAGGAAATCTACATAGTGGGAATGAGCACAGGAAAGTAAAAGACAAACTCACATCCATAACGTCCCTAAATCTGAAAAAGCAACCCATAGTTACCTTTTGATGGGGACTGCTTCAAACTTTGGAGGGGGTTAATTAGGTGACGGGATTAATCAGTTTTGATACATAGTCTTTGCTCTCACTAAGCCCCTCCCCCCCATTGATTGATTGAAAAATGAAATATCAGTTAAGGGTGGGAATAGGTGGCCATTGCTTCCTGCTCCCATTGCCATCTTAATTTTTGAATTCAACCTCACATACTGCACCACCAAAATGTACTTATTTATAAATCAATTAATTTATGGGTTGTATAACTCAAAGCAATTCTCTGTGGCATATAAGATAAATTAAGTCATTTCCTACTAAGTTTGGGGCTCATCTTCAGGTGCTGATGATCCATGGAATACAGGAGTCCATGTGTTGCTCACTATGCTCTAGAAATTACAAGGTCCTTAACAAAGGAAACAATAGTGCCTCCTAGAGGAAAAAATGTATTCTTGTTTTTGCATTTGAGAGTTTTACTATGCAACTTACGGTATGTAATGTTTGTTTATAAATTCATTATAATGCCACTGATACTTTAAAGAAAAAAATGTAACTATATATAAGTCCTCGGGTAACAAACAATTTTTAAAAAATTGGAATAAAGGTGGTTAGCAATATGAAAATAGTTTTCTTTGCCACATTATGCATTACAGTGTTTAAAATAAAATTGTAGAAACTGTGTCATTTTTTTTCATTTTCAGAAAAAGAAAATTGTAGAAAAATCAGGTTTCTCAATATTTTCTTGGTTTTTTTTTTCCTATCCTTACATTTCTAATGATATATTCTGTACACATTCAAAACCAACATCTGCATTTAACAGATTTATACCCTTTTTTGTTCAGGAATCACGTTGGCATACCTAGTGCTCTTTCCTCCCATTTTACCATACGACACCCCTGTGAGGTAGCTTGGGACGAGAGAATGCGACTGGTCCAGAATTACCCAGTGAGCTTTTCCACTGAATGTAGACCGGAACCTAGATCTTCCCAATGGCAGTCCATTCCTCTTACGCACCATACCAATCTGGTCCTTTCATTATAAAATAAGGTTTTATTTGAAAATTTACTAGAAATACTCCAGATTTGTAAATTGTGTGATGCATAAACATACATGGCGGAATAATAAGTGCACGTTTACTACATGTTACAGACATTCAGAGCATTTTATACACACTCTGACATTTAGAGTCTCTACATGCTTCTAGATCATTTTGTTTTCAGTAATGCACCTAATAGCAAAGCGTGTACCAGGTTTTTTAGCATGTCTCTCTCAAAATAGGAAATGTGAAATATGCTCTAGGAGTGTAAAATATTTTTTGCATTAGACAGAAAGGCAAACATTGGTCTATATACATTTAGAGGTGTCTTGATTTCAAGGAAGGAGATATTTTACCTATGTTTATTTTACCTAGATTTTACCTACGTTTATAACATAGGAGGTGGAATGATACAACAGTGAAATAAAGTCAAAAGATTGTAGGGAATGTTGGACAATGGCCATTTCCTGGTTTTTCATGCAGGGTAGTTGAAACAAGTCTAAAGTCTGAAAGTAGAGGAGGAAATTTCCAAGTAGTTTTCTGTATGGCTGCAGAAATCAAGTTACATTTATCAGTACACTAGCCTGTGCTGTAACTCTCTACTTATTGTTAAATATTTAACTTTGTCCAGTGGTTTGTCATTTTACTAATATTGTCTTTGTAGGAGCAGCTGTACTTTGTTTGCAAACAGTTCTAAGGCCCCAAGACTGTAGATTAGACTGGGAAGTAAAAAAGAAGAAAAGTCAATGACAAACCTCTTATTTATTGTTACCAAGAATACTAAGTTAGAATGTTTATGTAATCATCAAAAGTTTAGGTGCTTGTGCAATCCTAAAATGGATTAAGACTTTCACCTTAGCATCAAACATAGGTAAAGTTTTATAATGAGTAAATCTTGCTCTGAGATGAGATGGCTAGATTGCTCAACCTATGACAGTATGCTCCCTTTTGTAGTTTTGTAAATTGCTGCTTTTATAGTATAATGTGATGGATATTTATTTATATGTGTATAATTCTGTATTATAAATTATTTGATTCCATTCACATTCATTCACTGTTATAAATTAACATGATTTTAACATGTCTTTCTGACAATCATTTGGAGGCTTCCTTTTTGAATTATTTTTATTGCTCACTCAGTATGCAGGCTGGCCATTAAAATGTCTTTATATGCCCTATTGAATAATCAGTTACGCACTATAAAGCTGAAGTCTGCCTGAGGAAATACTAATACGCTTTGCCTGGTGCTAGGTTTAATAATTTGGTTTAATAATCAGCACCAGCCCTTACCTCTTTAACCTACAGTATCTTGCATGTTTATGACTATGTATGACTTTCTATAATATTTGTGATTTTCACTCTCATTTTCAATTGAAAATCAAATCAATCTGTTGCATCTCAGGTTCTATGTAAATTATATTGAGCTTTTTGCCCTAGAATGTTTTATACACTTGAATAAAAGGGATGTGAGAATTTATTATTTCAGTAGAGGGAAAGCATCCTGACCAGTAGAGACTATGACAGAATCATTGAGTAAGTTTGGTTTTCTGATTAAGGGTTCATGAATGAAATAGTTAATAGAACAAATAATATTACCAGTCTTATTGTTCATGTGTACAGGTAACTTACAAATTCAAAGTTATAATGGCACTGAAAAAAGTGACTTATGACCATTTTTCACACTTAACAACTGTTGCAGCATTTTTATGGTCACGTGATAAAAATTCAGACACTTGGCAACTGGCATGTATTGATAATGGTTGCAGTGTCCTGGGTTCATGTAATCTCCCTTTGCAACCTTCTGACAAGCAAAATCAATGGGGAAGCCATATTTTATTAACAACTACCGTATGTTACTGACTTAACAACTGCAGTCATTCGCTTAATAACTAATGGCAAGAAGGATCGTAAAATGGGGCAAAATTTACTTAACAGCAGGCTTGTTTAGCAATAGAAATTTGGGGCTCAATTGCGGATGTACGTCAAGAACTACTTCTATTCCCTAGTGTGTGTGTGTGTGTGTGTTTGTGTGTGTGTGTGTGTGTGTGTGTACATACGTATACGTATATGTGTGTGTGTTATTCAGATTTAACTTTCAGAGATGAATTAGAGAGGCTGAAATTAGATCTAGAAATATTCATATTTCTTTTTTTTTTTTAATAAAAGTGTTTTTATTTTTTGTTTTTACACATCTCATGTTGTGAATGGTTTGTTTTCTGGGTTTCATACATATCAATACAAATAATCATAATATTATTCTTAATAATTACAATTCATTTTCATTCCTGATTTTAACACATAATGTCTATTATCATCTTTCAATTCTAGTCCTTCTCATTCTACCACACTACTTACTATTTTATTATTATCTTTTTTTCTTCTTCCCCTCATATTTCTGTCTCTATTTTAGCCCTCTTTTTCCCCCCTTCTCCTATCATTCTAATAATCAAAGACGTGATCTTTCCTTTTTTCATTATTCATTTTTTCCATATATCAATCATGATCTATTCTCTAGCTTTTCATTATTGCTCACAATTTTTATGTATATACTATTTTCTCCAATTCTTCATTTCTTGTATTCTTACTATTATTACAAAAAATTTTTTCCACTTATACAATTCTAGTAATAATATAAATTCCTTTACTACATTCCTAACAAATATTAAAAAAAAATCAATCATGGTCTATTCTCTAGCACAATTTTTATGTGTCTCTCCATTTCTTCATTTCTTGTACTTTAACTTATAATAGAAACTCATTTTTCCACTTATGCAATTCTAATAATAATTTTTATTTTTTTTTTTTTTAGGTTGTCTCCCATATACTTCTTTTAAATCATTTATTTCATCTGCTTTTGAGTCTGTATTTTGACTATAATCTCTAACTTTCTTTCCCCTTTCTTTATCCCTCGATGTTTTATTCTATGACTACAAATTCTAGCCCCTTCTTCTTCTCCCCAACTATCTTCCTGTTTCTCCCATTTCTCTTTCATGTCTTCTAAAGTATATTCCTTCTGCTCTAATCCCTTATTCACCATTAATTTTACTATATCCTCTCGTTGTTATCTTTTTCTTGTTGTTGATTTCCCACTTCTGCTGTCTCCTCCACTTTTTCAGGTTCTGCCATTCTTTCCTCGTTGTTCTGATCTATACTTGTTATTCCTTGTATTATATATTCCAGTTTTTGCTCTATACGATCCATACAGACAGATAATTCCATCATCTTCTTACGTTGTTCTTTTATAATTTCTTTTATGTCTTGGCTTACATTGTTCTTTATAATATCTTTAATGTCTTGGTATGTCTGCTCCATATCTTTATCTCCAGTTATTTCCATTTTACAGTCAAATCAATTTTAAAAGAAGAATCCAGGGGATTATCCACATCTCTTCCAATCTTTTTTATTTCCTCAGCAATATTATCCAACAAAATTAAAATTGCCAAAGTTGCACAGTTCTCTTCTTAGCAGCAGATGGTGCTCCTGCTTCAGTTCAGTATTTCTTCTCTTCGTTATGCTAATAGTCCAAATTTAATCATTTTAAATTGTAAATCTAATATATGGACGAGTAAATAATAATCAGTTTGATTGTAATAAAATAGTAACAAATTCCAGGTCGGATTCCAGTATTTAAAAAATACCTTTCCAAAGCCACGTCTTCGTTTTGAGAGTTCAAAGTTTTTTTTTCTTAGTTTCCTTTACAAAGTTCTCCTCTTAAATATTTATAATTTCCTTTTAATGTATTTGTTCTGCTGCTAGCACATATCTCCAATATAATTCCCCTTCGTATTTCTTGGGGTTATTTTCAAAAAAAATTATTTTGCCCAGATCACAAGCCACTCACTTTCTCTCCTCCTGCTCTGTCTTGGGTATTCTGGTCGGCTTCGGCTTCGTGGCAGCCATGTTTGCTGCCACTGCTTCTTGTCGGCGGCGGAGGGGGCTTTCCTAGTCAGGGAAGGGAGATGCGGCTCCCCTCTACCTGCTAGGCAGTCCCCCTTTGCTTTGCCACCCCTCCGGGGTGGCTATGGTCCCGATTTGGACCCTCTGACAAGAAGAGATCGGAGCTGACCACGGAGCTCGCAGATCAGGCTTCTGAAATCGCCGGAAGTACAACCGGAAGTCCGGAATATTCATATTTCTGAGAATTTTTAATAGAGTAACTCCATAGCGAGATGGGTGGCAAATTAACAAATCAATAAATAAACATAGCAAATTAGTATATGAATGCCATAATAAATAGTTCATTGGGATTTTATTAAACCTTGTAGTATTTATTTATTAAGAATTCATACTTTTTGTTTTTTCTTCTAAAAATTTGTTCCACAGGTACAGCAGAGGCAATAAGGCTAATTATTACTTAGAACATAGAACATAAATAACAGAGTTGGAAGGGATCTTAGAGAGCTTGTAGTTCAACCCCCTGCTCGAGCAGGAGACTCTATACCATTTCAGACAAATGGCTGTCCAGTCTCTTCTTAAAAGTCTCCAGCACCCACAACTTCTGAAGGCAAGCCATCCCACTGGTTAATTGTTCTCACCATTAGGAAATTTCTCCTTGGTTTTAGGTTGCTTCTCTCCTTGTTTAGTTTCCATCCATTGTTTCTTGTGTTGCCTTCTGCTGCTTTGAAAAATAAGTTGACCCTCTCTTCTTTGTGGCAGCCCTCAAATATTGAAACAATGCTATCATGTCTCCCCTACACCTTCTTTTCACTAGACATATCTAATTCCTGCAACCATTCTTCATATGTTTTAGCCTCCAAGCCCCTAATCATCTTTGTTGCTCTTCTCTGCACTCTTTCCAGAATCTCAACATCTTTTTTATATTGTGGTGACCAAAACTGGATGCAGTATTCCAAGTGTGGTCTTATTAAGGCTTTATAAAGTGATACTAATACTTTACGTGTTCTTGATTCTACCCCTCTGTAGCGTTGCATTGGCCTTTGTGACTGCTGCAGCACACTACTGGCTCATATTTAAGTGATTGTCCACTAGGACTCCAAGATCCCTCACAGTTATTGCAGTTGAGCCAGGTTTCACCTAATCTGTACCCATACAATTGGTTTTTCTTGCCTAAGTGTAAAATCTTACTTTTCTCTAAATTGAATTTCATTTTGTTAGATAGGCCTCAGTGTTCAGGTCTGATGAAATCCATCTGGGTCTTGAGCCTATCTTCTGGGGTGTTGGCTATTCCTGCCAGCTTAGTGTCATCTGCAAATTTGATGAGTTCTCCTTTTATTCCCTCATCTAAATCATTTATGAAGATATTGAAGAGTACTGGGCCTAAAATAGAACCTTGGGGTACTCCACTGCTTACTTCCCTCCATGTTGATGTAATTCCGTTAAGGACTACATGTTGTTAGTCAGTTACAAATCCATCTGGTGGTGGTGTTGTCTATCCCACATTTTTCTATCTTATCAAGAAGTAGGTTGTGGTCTCCTTTGTCAAATGTCTTACTGAAATCCAAGTATACTATGTCCAGAGCATTTCACTGGTTCACTAGTTTACTCACTTAGTCAAAGAATGAAATAAGATTTGTTTGCCATAATCTGTTTTTGACGAGCCCATGTTGGCTTTCGGTTATAATTTTGCTTGCTTCTAGGTGTTTGCAGATTTGTTGCTTGATTATCTTTTCCAGGAACTTCCCAGATGTTGATGTCAGATTGATTGGTCTGTAGTTTCCTGGGTCTGGGTCCCCCCCCCCTTTTTTTTGAAGATGGAAACCACATCAGCTCTTTTCCAGTCCTCAGATAAGTTCCCTGGTGCTCCAAGAACTTTGAAAGATATGGTACAATGGTTCTGAGGTCACACATCTCCCAGTTCCTTCAGAACTCTGGAATGTAATCCATCAGGACTTGGTGATTTGAATCCATCTAGAGTGGTCAGGTGTTCACTTATCTTTTTCTTGCTCATTTTAATTTGTATTTCTAGTATGTCTTTTACGGCTTTGTTTTGGGTAAATTGGGTTGTATTTTCTTTTTGCGTGAAGACAGATGCAAATAATTAAGCAGCTCTGCTTTCTCTCTACTGCCGGTTACTTCCTTGCCATCTTCTCCCATTAGTGGATTGATTGTTTCCTTGACTTTTTTAAAACTTTTAAAAATTATTTTTGACATTTGTTGCAAGTCTTACTTCATTCTGAGCCTTAGTTTTCCTGACTTCATCTTTGCAGCTTTGAGCTATTTGTTGGTATTCTGTCCTAGATATGTGTCCCTCTTTCCGTTTACTACCCTGTTTTCCCCAGAATAAGACATCCCCTGATAATAAGCCCAATCGGGCTTTTGAGTGCATGGCAATAAGGCCAAGCGCTTATTTCAGGGTTCAAAAAAATATAAGACAGGGTCTTATTTTCGGGGAAACACGGTATTACTATTATTAATTAATAATCACTATTAATTATAGGGATTTTCTTGTGTAAAATGAAATAATTAATTCATGTCTTTGGTTCTTGCTGTGGCTTTGGTCTATATTTGTAGTTAAAACCTCTCCCTCCCTCAGTATATTCCCACTGCAAACTGTTCCTCAGCTTTTTTCTTATGTTCCTAAGATTTATGTAGTTTGATAATAATTCTGACCTTATTTTTTCCCCACATCATTGCTTTGGATTATTTCTGGTAAAAAAATGAATATTAGCAGAGGACTTAGGGCTTGGGTTTCCAGGCTGTAACTCAAGGGCAACAATACACCCTATTTTCATTTTTTTAAACTTAAAAATAAATATGCTTTCAAAATTTCAAATGTGCTCCCTATCCTAAACATTTGGGACACTTGTCCCTAGAAAAGAACATGTCATTTGTACTTAAGTTTTTGTTAACCTTAGATGTAATAACCTTAATGTTCAAATGCACAGAATAATTTACTATTCTTCATGTTAAATTTAAATTTACCGACAAAGAAATAAAGGGAGACTAGTATAGCTATTTCAAGCTGTTTAGGTCTCATCAGCTAGCCATACCCTTCTGGGATTCAAACCCGGGCTGCTTGCATATTAGGCAGATGTATTAACCTCTAGGCCACGGGCTCTCATCACTTTATTGGTTGTACCAGGGGGCTGGGAGATTAAGTGTTTTTTCTGATGAGACCGGTGTATCAGGGCAACCTGGTCTACCCAAATATGGAACGGAGCATATTGCTTCCGCTTTCGCCTTTCAGCCCCAATCCAGGAGCCTTTGCAGGCAGTCGCTTCCGCGACAAACTATTTTGTGTTAAACACTATTTAACACAAAATAGTTTGTTGCGGAATTGACTGCTTATGAAGGCTCCTGGATTGGGGCTGAAAGGTGAAAGCGGAAAAAACACTTATTCTTTGTGTTATTATAAATTTCAGAATGGGGCAATCTAGAGTTCTAGGATGACTAACTTCAAATGCCCTCTTTCAATTCAAAGCTCTAGTAAGAGATTCAAGACTCTTCTTTCCTGGCATCCCCTACCCTCCCTACTAAGGGAGTACCGTAACTGTCAAATAGTTACTCCCTGTAACTGTCCCCAAGAAAGGGATAATATGTAAAATAGTTCCTAAGAATTCAAACCAGTTTAAGGTTCTTGACAATTGCCTGGAACAATAAAGTTGGCTGAAACTGATTTTGCCCGAGTGGAACAAATGATAAACAGACACCTTATTCAAAATACATCAGTGGAGGCCTCCAGATAGGTACAGTGTCATCTTTAAATGTCATGTAAACATATCACAGGAATTGTATATGGGTTCCAAAATTTATAGGGGATGATATTACAGCAATAGTTTCCTAACCGTATAGAATAATTCTTCTGGGCAGCAACTAAAAGGTACAGTATTAACTAGCAAAGGAACACTCAAAATATTCCAAGCCATTTTCAGTCATCCTCACATAGATTTTCATAGGCGGATTCTAATCATCTCCAGATCTGATTTATTTTTCATGGATTCTCTGAACTTTAATAATGAAGCCATAATGAAAAGAATCAGAAGTGATAATATCAAGGATCCATTTTACATTGTCATTCTATAACAAGACTAAGCCTCACTATAGTTGTTCAGCCTGTCCTTTTGAAAATTACCCCAACGCATTCAGTAATCTTGTGAATTCTATGTTTCTTAGACTATTTTAATTAACTCCTTACTCTAGCAGGTGGACAACTTGGCTGCTGGTTGAAGTGGTTTAGGGTGACAATGGATTAATAATAGCATCTTTCCCATCCCAACTCCCCTACATTTTTATTGTATTCACTATCACTCTTCACATTGTGAAGTCAAATGTGAATAAATGTGACTCATGAATAACGTACTTAGTTGGCATACAAGCCATGAAGTCACAAACTGGCACTGAGAAATCCCTGGCATAGTTTTTATCTTGTCTTTATTGTATCAAAACTGTTCTTATTTTTCTTTCTTGCAGTTTGTATATGCATTAGACTGAATATCTATTGCATATTTGTCAGTTTTCCTATTTCACCGAAATTGCAGTTTTACTCAGGATAAATTTGGCAGCTCTTTCTTGAAGTGGAATAGCTGTTGAATATATAGTCAACACAATTTTTAGGTTATCTATGAAAAAGTGTTCTTTAGTGAAGCCAGGTCCCCATTTGTAGAATGTATTTGTTAGCCCTTTAATCTAAATCCTTCCCATCTTTTGCAAGTTCTAATCTCGTAGTCGTTTAGCCTTCCTAATGACCATCATTTCTGCTCAGTGGGTGAATTTTCAGTCCTTTGAATAAAGTTTACCTTACTGATTTTCATTCCCAAGTAACTATAAAGCATTTGCATGATCTTGGGCTATTATTTTTATATTACAAAATAAGGATTTCCATATATATGCCAATGTTTTATGGGATGTATTCATACATTACCCTCATGCAACAGCCTTTTCCTGGTGATATTCTTTGTTCCTTAAGCTGCTGTGTAGCAGCCTCGGGGAACTGAGAGCAAAAGCAAAAGCTTGATATGGAAATATGCAGATAGTAGAGGAAGGCTTCTCACAAATGTCATTCTCAGCCATAGAACATTTCTGAATAGAGCTTGCATATTTAAGTTGAACTGGGTTTTTCTGTTCTGTCTATTCCACAGTTTTCTTAAGTAGATAAGAAAATTATTTTCTTAAATAGTTCTTAACTATTGCTTGAATTGTTGGGCACATTATCTGCCTCTGTTCTTGGTAGAATATCCTGATAGTAAAGGTGGTTAAAAATGAAAGCCTACATAATAGATCCCTGGCACTTTTTTCTGAAGCTGCATGTTAATTTGCTATTAGTATATGCAGCACATAGGAAATTTTGTGAAACCTGGCCTGGCCTATTGGCTTTTGTAAGACACTAAAGACCTATCTGTTGCCATGAGCAGTGAGTGAATATAGTATGCTGGCTAGTGTCCTCAGTTACCAATCTGTTATTTGCTTTTGATTAGTATTGTTTTTATGATTGATTTTAAATTCGTAATTTTTAAATTTACATATTTTTGAATTTGTGAGCTGCCTAGGGTGGTTTGCAAGTTGGGTAGCTGTAGAAGTTGAATAAATAACCAAGCATCTTTATTGCTTAAAATGTTTGACACATGAGATAATCCTGACAGGATCGTACAAAAAAATTACAATATAATTACTTAGAAGAAAATTGTATTGTATTGTGTTCAAAGCTTGTTGGAAGAAATGTCCATCTGGGTTCAGTTCCATAAGCGCACCAGCGTGCCTACCGTCCCTGTCCTAAAGTCCCTATTTATTCGAAAAATATTTACTCCAATAATATGTAATCAAACTA
>QLTV01003977.1:1441702-1453659 GCA_003457575.1 Thermophis baileyi | reverse complement strand
TTAGAACTTCGCCGTATTCGATCCAACCTAAGCATAGTACATCAAATTATCCGCTACAATGTCCTATCTGTCTATGAATACTTCTGCTTCTACCACAACAATACACGAGCACACAATAGATACAAACTTAATGTAAACCGCTCCAACCTCTACTGCAGAAAATACGACTTCAGCAACAGAGTGATCAATGCCTGGAATTCACTACCTGACTCTGTGGTTTCTTCCCCAAACCCAAAAAACTTTAACCTTAGACTGTCTACTGTCGACCTCACCCCATTCCTAAGAGGTCTGTAAGGGGCGTGCATAAGCGCACCAGCGTGCCTACCATCCCTGTCCTACTGTCCTATTGTCCTCATCTATCTGTATTCACTTTGATTATGTTTATGTTTATACCTATACCTGCTATCTTGTACATGTTTGACAAATAAATAAAATAAATAAATAAATAAATAAAAATAAAACAAATTCACCAGTTAAGGAGAGGTTGGGGCTGTTTTAACCCTTCTACTTCCAGGTAATACCAAAACTCTGGATCCCAGAAGGGGAAAAAATGCCTGCTGACTCCAGCTGGCAAGTTCATTCTTCCACAGTCATAACCATCTAAAAGTCTAGGTTTGAGGTTGCTGTAAAAAAAAAATATAGAATGGTAATATCCACATAACTGACCATAAATTTATTAGAAAAAGTATGGGATAAAAATGGAAAAATTCACTTCAAGCCTGAAAAGATAATCTGAAAATTTGAAAAGATGGGAGGTTAAAAATAATTTTTTAATCATGAAAAATATGGTGCAAATGCTCATATGCACACTATATAAATATATGCTGAGCCCCAGCCCTTTAAATTTAAACACAACAGTACTAATTTGTGATACTTGCCATAATATATTTAAGAGTTTTAAGACTCATTGCGTTGCTGACTAGACAGTTACGGTTATATTTTCTTCCATTGCCCTGAGCCATTATGCCTTGCTTCACTACGCTGAATTTAAGCTGGAGGCTATGGCCAGAATTGAAGACCTTCTCTTCAGAAAGGACAGATTAATAAGACTGGTAACACCTAGTATGCGATTCTGAACTTAATGCTAGCCTGTATACGGGCAATAGCTATTTCATTTCACAACTTCATTTCCTTTAACTGCAATCTATACTCCCACTAATCTTGATAAAAGTCCACCAACCTTAAAGACTACACTGTTCTATAGCTGTGAGGGTTGCCAGACATCAAGTTCATCTATATGGCTAGCACAATACAGTTGTAGACCCTAGCCTCAAGACTGTAGGCAGCCTAATTGACTTTAATATTCTTTTTAAGGACATTGATTCCCATGCCACAATGATAGTGTAATCTGCTGATTCAGAAGAATCAGCATTCTTCTGCAGGAAAACCATGTAGAGTTCTGGAGTTAACACCAAATCATTCTGCTATTTCTAATATATCTCCAGAGTTATGTCAGAAAATCTCTCATTTTCTGTAAAAAGGATTATTGAGAGCATCATTTTGGAGGATTGTGCTCTTGCCTTCTTTTCTTGAAAGGTACTTTACCTTTCAAGAACAATGATCACCTTAGGGCTTTATTAGATCTCTGCGGCTATTTTTTTTTTAGCTGTTCTCATTTCTGGAATATGCTGCTTGCTTCTTTACTTCCATCTTTTAAAGTAGATTGTATGACGTAGGGCCAGGAAGGATGTGTAAGAGACCACTTATCTCCAATTGTTTCTGCCAGTCCAGTTTGATCCAGCAGAGATGGGCTAGTCTGGGTCTCCTCCATTAAATATTGCCATTTGTGGCACTTAGGAAGCGTGCTTTTCTGTTGCAACCCCTGCCTTCTGGGACAGCATCCCCCCCACCCACCCCGAGTTAAGGATGGCACCCTCTCTTCCAGAAGGGTTCCAGAAAACCTTGAAAACCTGGCTTTTGTCTCAAGCCTGTTTTGTTTTATAGGTTTTGTTACCAGACCCTTGTATTGATGATTTGATTTGATTTGATTTGATTCGTTTGATTTGAGGAAGTATGAAATTTGAGAGGTAATTTCACATATTAATCCTGGATATGGAATTTTTGATTTGATTTGATTTGATTTGATTTGATTTGATTTGATTTGATTTGATTCTAGGCAGTGTACATCATAAACATAAACACAAAACAGTACAAAATATATATGGCCCCAAGTAAAACTGCTACTATGGATGTTAATACAGGCAGGAAAGGGACCCTTAACATACTTGGGGCCCCAGGCCTGGGGACATAACCAAGTGTTTACTCCCTTGCAAAAGGCCAACAAGTCATCCTGATATCTGGAGGGAAAAATGTTCCAGGGGTCCTTGGCAGGGGTGAAATCCAGCAGGTTCTGACAGGTTCGGAGAACCGGCAAATACCACCTCTGGATGGCCCCAGAGTGGGGTGGGAATGGAGATTTTGCAGTATCCTTCCCCTGCCACGCCCACCAAGCCACACCACGCCCACCAAGCCACACCACGCCCACCAAGCCACACCACGCCCACCAAGCCACACCACACCCACCAAACCACACCACGCCCACCAAGCCACACCACGCCCACCAAGCCACACCACGCCCACCAAGCCACACCCCGCCNNNAGCCACACCAAACAAATCACACCACACACAACAAGCAATGCCCATAAAACCAATAGTAAAAAAAATTGGATTTCACCACTGTGTCAGAGGTAACAGTATAGAAGGCAAGTCTCCTGGTCCCCACCCTCTGACATTCCTTGGCTGATGGACCTGCAATGTGCCCAACCTGCCTGCCTGAATTGGATGGATAGAAATGACTGGCAGAAAATGGTCTCTAAGATAACGCTGCCCCAAGCCCTGAAAGATTTTAAAAGTGATCAGCAGCACCTTGAATTGCACTCGGAAACACCCTGGCACCTAGTGCAGCTCATGAAGCAGTGCTGTTACATATGTCAGATATCCGACACCCTTTACCATCTATGCAGCTTCATTCTGTACCAGTTGAAGCTTCTGAATATTCTTATAGGGCAGCCCCATATAGAGCACATTGCAGCAGTCCAGACAAGAGATCACAAGGGTCCAATCCAGGAATGAACAAAGCTTCCCAATCCAGGAATGGATTCAACTGGCACACCACCCCACAAGTGTGCAAAGGCCATTTTGGCCACAGCTGCCACCTGCTCTTCTAGAAAAGCCATGAGTCCAAGAGGATTGCGCACCAGATCTGTCTGGGGGAATGCGACCCCATCCAGGACTAGTGTGGAAAAAACTTGTCACTGTAAGGCCCAAATTCCCAAAGCCACTCTATCTTGTTTGGGTTAAGTTGAAACCCATTGCACCATCCAGACCCTTACAGCCTCCAGGCACTAAGACGGGACATCCATGACATTGTCCAGGCAGACCAGGGTGGAGCTATAAAGCTGGGTATCATTGGCATATTGATGACACTTCTCTCCGTACTATCAATCACCTCACTAGCAGCATCATGTAAGTGTTAAATAGAGGAAAGAAAATGGAGCCCTGAAGCGCCTCACGAAGTAGGTGTTGTGGGCTAGATCTCTCCCTTCCCCCCGCCCATCCCATACTGAGTGGAACTGTCCCTGAGGAAGGAGAACCAGCACAACACAGTGCCACCCATCCCCAACTCCTGAAACCAGTCTAAAAGGATAGTATCATCAACAGTATCGAAAGTAGCTGAGAGCTCAAGAACAGTGAGGATGATCGCACTACTCCCATCCCACTTTTGCCAGAAGTCATCTAAGAGCACGATCAATGCCATCTCACTCCATAACCCAGTCTGAAACCTGACTGAAAAGGGCCCAGATAATCTGTTCAGGATTCAGGGTCCTCTGCAGCTGCCATGTGACCACCTTCTTCACAACTTTCCCCAAAAAGGAGAGGTTGGAGACTGGGTGAAAGCTGTCCAGACTCATTGGGTCAAGTAATGGGCCTTTCAGGAGAGGGTATACTACTGCCTCCTTAGGAGGAACCACTCCTTCCCTCAAGGAGTATTAATCATTGCCCAGACCCAGTTATGTGTTCCCTCCCGGGCAGCTTTAACCAGCTAGAAGGGACATAGGTCTAAACAGAGGTGACTGAGCTAGCAGCTGCAAGAAACCCTGCCCACATCCTCAGGTGCAATGCAATCAAACTCTCCCCAGATAATCTTGCAAAACTTCACCCCTGTAATCGCTATGGGCATTGCCATAAAGTTCCACTAGAGTGAATATGAGCGACTTAATCTGCATGTTCCTGGCACCGAACCTGCATGTGGAACCCAATCTTACTCCCACCGAGGAGGGACTGAGTCACCAAAATAGGGCCACTGGGCGAATCTTTGTGGATTTATTAATGGCACAGAAATAATCCCATTTTTCTGCCCTTACCATCATAAGATAGACTCTACTAGTGGCTTTAGTTCATGTTCAATTGTCTTCATTCCTCATCATTTGCCAGTGGCACTCTAAGCATCTCTTAGCCCTCTATCTCCCTCAGCTCCTCTGCATAACATGGAGATTATTGGGAACCATGTACACAAAGAGACCACTCAAGTACAATCTGATCCAAGCAGGGGTGAAATTCAAAAATTTTCCCTAGCGGTTCTGTGGGCGTGGCTTGGTGGGCGTGGCAGGGGAAAGGATACTGCAAAATCCCCATTCCCTCCCCACTCCTGGGGGAAGGATACTGCAAAATCTCCATTCCCTCCCCACTCTGGGGCCAGCCAGAGCTGATATTTTCCGGTTCTCCAAACTACTCAAAATTTCCGCTACCAGTTCTCCAGAACCTGTCAGAACCTGCTGTTAAATTTGATTTAAAGGGCCAGCTGCTGAAGACTACAGCATCCATCTACTGAAATATAATGTGTGTGTCTCTGTGTGGGTTTGTATACTTTCACAGAAACTATTGCCACTTTTCAGTAGATGGATGCTGTACTCTTTAGCAGCTGGCCCTTTAAATCAAATTTAATGTGCCCAGAGGGATATGCCCAGATGTGCCAGATGTGCCCAGAGGGAGTCACATGACCTTTTAGGGCCAAAAAAAGAAAAAAAGGAGGAGGTGTTCTGTCAGATTTTGACCAGAGGAATTGTGGCTGTCTTTTGTGAGAGTTGATTAGAGTCTTGGATGATGGGATTATGTAAGACTGAAAGGCATTTAAGTACACTTAGAATTGCATTAGAGGGGTTTTTTTGTATTTAAACAGTGTGTAAACTTATTCTTTTTCCTTATCTTTAATACTGTTGATTTTTGTCTCAATCCTGGGATTGATCTGTTGCCTTGTGTCACCCACTTCAGCTTGCCTGAGCTACAGACTCCCAAAATTTTTGCTTTGGTTTCTTTTTTTTGGGATTGAGCCAGACCGATATTGGGAGAGGTTTTCCCCTCCGTCCTCTCCTGCTTCCCCAGATGGCTGGTGTGGAAAGAAGAAAGGTGTATAGCAAAAGAGAAGGGGAGGGGCAGCAAGGACACTTAACTTGCCAGTCGCTGTTCACTCACAGCTGCAAGTTACCACAGAACAGAAGGACCTCATTGGAGGGGCTGGTTCGATCCCAAGGACACCTCTTCCCTCAATTCAGATACATTTAGTGCCTAACTGTGTCTTTTCGGAGTTGTTTAAAATAAATGCATAGCATCTATTGTTCTGTTTTTCTACCTCCAGCTACTTATTTGGCATCTCTTCTAAGTTATTGGCTCATAGCATTTATACATGCGCTGAGCGATCTCACTACATTTCAAATATTTCAATTCCTACAATGCGTCTGTTTCCATGATTCTGTTGTGCATTAAACAATTCATAGGAGCAACAATAGAAGAGTACCCATTGCTATATGCTTCAAGCATAAACAAGAGCCCACATTATCCAACTGCTGGGCCATACGGTAGCTGCAATTTAAGTGTGTTTTGCCTTTATTTTAACCCTTACGGGCATGATACTTCCATTCTGCTTCTCTGGGTATGGATGTAAAACAGCTCTTCTTCTTTGTAACAGTAACAGAGTTGGAAAGTACCTTGGAGGTCATCTAGTCCAAGCATTTCCAACCCCCCGGCTGTGGTCTGTTCAGAACCAGGTCGTGCAAGTGGTGGGTGAGCGCACTTGTGCAAGTGGCACGCGCACACCTGCCACACGCATGGAACTGTCCCTTCTTCCTCCCTGCCGGTCCACCAAACCAGAAAGGTTGGGGACCACTGATCTAGTCCAACCCCCTGCTCTCTCGGGAGACCTATACTATTTCTGATAAAGGGTTCTCCAGTCTCTTCTTAAAAGCCTCCATGCTTACGCAGTTTAGAGTAAAATGTTTTTAACAAAAATATCATTTTATTTTGTTTTATTAATAGGAACCTTTTGGATAGAGATACATTTTCAAAATCAGATCCAAGTAAGTATTATTTTGGTATTTCGCTTTTGGAATAAAGCAATGAAGAAACGAAATTGTAAATTTACTGTTGTTTCCTTATCACATCTGGCTATATTGCTAAGATTGTTTTAGCTACTAATTTAGCTATTCTTTGTTTAGTTTGAGTTATTCAAGGAATTGGCTGAAAAGCTAAAAATCCTTTCTTATATATACTGTAGTACTCCGGAATAGTGAAAATGAACTACTTCTTTTGCAAGTTTCTCCTTACCCTAATATTATATTTAAAAAAAATCTACAAAACTTTATTCTATACAACAAATATTCTTGTCCTTATTTTTAAACTCACAAGAAGAATTGGCAGAGAACAAAGTAATGAAACCCAAATTCAAATTTTGTTTTGTATCTCATGACCCAAGTAAAATATAAAGATTAAAAAAATTTAAACTGTGTGCATAAAATATGAATTTCCTCAGCAGCTAATTCAAACTGTACTTCCAAATATGAAGCAAAAGGCTCTTCATTGTATAATAATAATAATACAATAGCATCTTGCAAAGCTTCTTCATGATAGGCTTTAGAAACAGAATATAAAAATCTTTAACTAATGCCTTCATAAAGCAGGTAAAATTCTTGAGAACTCTATTTGAGGACCCAGATTGTTGGGGGCAATATGCTGACTCTGTGAACCGCTTAGAGAGGGCTGTAAAGCACTGTGGAGCGGTATATAAGTCTAAGTGCTATTGCTATTGCTATTTAGGAGACATCAGATGTAACAGGCAGAATTGTATCTCAGGCTTTACCCCAAATAGTGAGCAAAGTCTGTTATTTCCAAAGCAGTTCAGACAATTGACATAATTTATGTAATTTGTTTAAATGTATGTTTGCATAATCATGCAGTTGTGCAAATAACACGTTGATAAAAATCACATTAAAATTAATTGAATAATTATGCAAATAATGTACATAATGTACATTTGCATAAATAATGTAAATTAATTGCATAAATAATGTACATTACAATGATATAGTTTTAGATACCCCTTCCCCCAAATGTACTGTTGACTTGAGATTTTACTGTAGGAATTTAAAAGCCAGATGTTGATTAATTGAACGCCTGTTTGAATGTAGTTTTGAGGTAGGTTGTGTTTAGAGATATGAAAGCTTGAAAAAAAAATGTAGATATTTTGTGCCTGTTTTTCCAAGGCCTATTTTGTCTTTTGTTTCCAAAAATTGATAAAGTAGTAGACTATGAAACATTTTTTTTATTTTTAATATATGACATTCAAGATGTTAAAAATAGAGAAGCTTGTCAAGAGACAAATCTCAGTAGAAGCATGAATTCTCTTACACTCAGCCTTAAAATTAATATGCCCACTGTTTTCCAATTGAGTCTCTTTCCTTTACTGTTGTACAATAAAATATATTACATTTTTATAGTTAAAATGACACTTTAAAAACGTGATGTAAGATGGGATTGGCAATAGTTTTTATGGCTGACTGTAGTTGGCCATATGTGGTGTGGAAGGGATAAAGTAAAAAAAGGGGACTAAGCCAAGATTACGCCTCCCCCCTTTATCTCCCAGTGCAATGGACAAATTTTGAACTTTGAATTTTCTAAAATAAATCTATTTTCCGTGAAACCTGGGGAGGGGTCCTTGTTCTCTCTGTGAGCTCTTCCTTGGGGGAGGCATACAGCCTGTGTGTTATATACTCAGGTATAGGTTAACAGGAATGGATATTTCTGGTAAATTTGAGTGTTTTTAGTATACATTAAACTCTGACTCAGATGCCTGTTTTTTAAAAATACAATTATCTGTTACATTTTTAAAAAAATAAACAAACAAAACACCACATACAAATATTCAAATTCCAGATATTAATTTCAGTTCATTAACTCTTAAATATAATTTGTGTTATATAGTTTTAAAATCTGCCTAATATTATAGCTTAAATATTAGTCTATAATGGAATGTTAATTTACATACATTTTTTATATTGATTGCCTGTTTTTGTTTTTTTTTTTTCCTCTTCTGCAGTTTGTGTTTTGTATACCCAAGGGATGGGAAATAAAGAATGGAGAGAGGTAATGTTATATATAGCAGTTGAGTACTGTCATATAAAAGTAATATGTACCGGTATGAGAATTTTTTTGCTTTCCAAGAACTGGCAAGGACCAGCATAGCAAATCTATACACAAATGCTTTAGTACAACTTCCCCAATAACAGGCTATTGCTTTGGGTTAACTCTATCCTTCTAAGTTTTGCAAGTTGTTGTTGCCATGTAAATGTCTTGAATCTTTTATACTCAGTCTCTTAACAGTTCAAACAAAAGACTCAAAATCTATGAAGTAGCATACAACCTTTGCCTTTTTCCAACTGTTCTTGCACTAGTTACAATGAGGTGTGGTCCTTTTCTATTGCTACCAAGTCCAGGCAAAACTCCCAAGCAGGACTCCCACCAGGATATGATACTCACTGCAGTTTGTGGTCCTGGCAATTGGCTTGCTGTTTGAAATAGCTGCCAATAGAACCTAGAATCATAGAGTTGGAAGGGACCTTGGAGGTCTTCTAGTCGAACTTGAGCAGGAAGGCAGGAGAGTGGCCATGCCAGTCAAATGGTTGTCCAGTCTATTATTGAAAACCTGCACAACTCCAGGTGGCAAGCTGTTTCATTGGTTTATTGCTCTCACTGTCAGGAAATTTCTTCTTAGTTCTAAGCTGTATCTCTCTTTAAGCTTCCATCAATTACTTCTTGTCCTGCACTCTGGTGCTTTGGAGAATAAGTTGATTTCTTCTTTGTGACAAACCTGAAGTACTGGAAGACTATCATGTCACACCTAGTATTTCTCTTTGTTAAGTTAGACATACCTAGTTCCCTTAATTGTTCCTCATATAGTTTAGCCTACAGACATCTTATCATCTATGTTGCTCTTCTCTGCACACTTTTTAGGGTCTCAGCATCCCTTTTGTATCATGCTGAATAGAACTGGATACAGTATTCCAAGGGTGACGTCATTAGTGCAGTAAAAAGTGATACTGTCACTTCGTATGAAATTGATACTATCTCTCTGTTGATGCAGCTCAGGACTGCATCAGCATTTTTAGCAGGTGTAGCACACTGCTGGCTCATATTTAAGTGGTAGTCCACTGGGACACCTAGATCTCTTTCGCAGTTCCTACTTCTGAACCAGGTACCTGTGCATCTGGTTTTTCCTGCCTAAGTACAGGACCATACATTTCTCATGCATCTTATTGGATAGAGCCCAATGCTCAAGTCTGTCAAGATCCTTCTGAATCTTAAATCTTATCTTCCAAAGTATTAGCTGTCGTTCCCCCCCCCCTTGGTGTTGTTTGCAAATTTGGTATGTTTTCCTTCTATCTCCTCATCTGGATCATTCATGAAGATGTTGAAGAGTACTGGGCCCTGTTTGCAATTCCTTTCCTCCTGCATCCCTTTTTTCCTATTCTGCCTTAGCATTTGCATTTGTAAGCTTAGAGCGTGGGGGGGGGGGAGGTGGTCAGTCTGCCTCTGGATGTTGGGAAGTCCTTGAAAATGCCAGGGTGTGGCTCAGTTATCACAGACAGCTGGAACATTAGCTTGCAGGCTTATGAGTAAAGTTGTCAGGGAATGTATGACTGCATGAGGGAAGTAGAGGCGGGAAACATTTCTGCCTGGCAACAAAGCACAGATCCCAGCCATTCCCTCATAACTGGCTCTATTTATATATCCTGTAGAACAAGATTTGAGCATGAGGTTGAAAACTGGAAAAAGTTAAGTATTGTACATGTTACCCTACCTTCAGATGCACTTGCCCAGGGGATGCAAAAGGTGTTCTTCTGGCACACCATGCCAAGAAATGTCTTGGGACAATTTTGGCAGGCTCACCAATTGTGCCTAGAAGCTTCAGAATGCAACTGCGTGCTGACACGAAATATCCTGTTCAGCTGAATAACACCTATTCTATTAAGTGCTGAACTGATTACTGATAGATTTCTGGGACTAATTCAAGGCATTAGATATTTGCTGTAAATGATTAGAGCCCGGGCTCTCCAGAAGGTAGAAATTACCCATGGTGCCTGGGAGGCAATGCTATAGATCTGAACCCCTAGAGAGATCAGAGAGTAGGAACCTAGAAAATAACATTCTCAATAACATTATTCTAGAATCACGTCTCCCCACGAGGTTAGACTGGCCTCACCCTTTTAGCCTTTAGAAATAATCTATTCCATTGGGCATTGGGGAATGAAATCGGAAGACAATACTGGTCTTAATAGATTTATTTTTTGAAAAATGTTTGGACGTTAAGGATATTCTAAATATGTATTATTGTAAACTGCCTAGATTCCTTTGAACTGGTGGCATACAAATAATTGTAAATAAATAAATAATGAAATATATGTTGCAATGTAAACCGCATAACTTATATACTTATGTCCATTGTTTGGATGAAAATATAAAAGGCCAGGGTTCACATTGTGATATCTTAATGTGATTTTCTTCATTTTCACATCATCATGCCTTTCTATTGGATTTCTGTGCCTTTGGATGAAGACTTTCATAGCATTTAGTTTTTCTCTCTGAGTATTACTTAGGCTAATAAATTAATAATCCATAGCTTGGTTCTGACTTCGTAATTGTGAATGCAGCCAACTTCTCCAGTCTTTTTCACTTAAGTTCTTATATGTTAATTTGCATAATAGCAATTTGCTATTCTGTACCCATGTTTAACCAACAGTAACCCCCCATTTGATATTTTTAAATTGATAGATGTAGGAAGACATCAGTTAAACCAATTAATCATGTAAATAATCTACCCAACTGATGGCTGCATTATTAAATGTGTAAGTTTTAAAATAGGTGAACAGTTTGCAGTTCCCTAAAAATTAGTATCTAGGTTGTATGGCGATCAGGCCTTGTATTTTTAAAAAAGATTTTTATCCCACTTTTTATATATTTTTATCAACTCAAGGGGCAAACATACTTAAATGCTCCTATCTCCTGTTTTCTCTACAGTCCTGTGAGGTGGGTTGGACAGAGAAAGTAATAGCCCAAAGTCACCCTACCAGCTTTCATGCCAAAGGGAAGCCTAGAACTCTGGTTTCTAGACCAATACCTTAACCACTACACCAAACTGGCTTTAATGTAGCTGTTTATATGTCTTAGGATCACAGATTTTTCAGCATCTCTTGTATTTCTATGAGTAAATTTTTTTAATGCTAGTGCTGAAGCCAATCCTGTGGATAAAACTGTCCTGATTAAGTACATTTGTAGAGAAGTGATACTTCTGTTTGGAATAATTTCTTATCATAGTTTTGTCTCAGGCAGAATGTCAGATATAGCATTCCTATTACTTTTCAGGGTTTTCACATTTTTTACCAATTGTGTCCTTGTCTTGGAGCTTTAAATAGCTCCAAAAGATTACAAAGCCATTCTTCTTTTTCTTACTGTGATGCTTTAATTCTTTTTGAAGATTGTTGTTCAAAATGTTCAATTTCATTTTTTGTACTATAATAATCTCCCAGTCAGTCTAAGAAGCTGAGTTTTGTATAGATACATGTTATTAATTAACAGCTTAAAGATAATAACACACTTGTTATTAAATAATTCAAAATGGACAAATATA
>QLTV01003977.1:1409210-1429028 GCA_003457575.1 Thermophis baileyi | reverse complement strand
TCATAGGGTGGAAGGGTGGAGCTAACCTCCAATCCCGCCCTAGGTTTCTCTAGACTGACTCTGGACGTGATATGGTGACCTGCTGAACATTCTGGCCAGCAAATTGTAATCTTCTTGTTTGTGTTTTGACTTACACGACGAGGCGTTGGTCTTACCTGATACGCCTCTTCTCATAGGGTGGAGCTAACCCCCAATCCCGCCCTAGGTTTCTCTAGACTGACTCTGGACGTGATATGGTGACCTGCTGAACATTCTGGCCAGCAAATTGTAATCTTCTTGTTTGTGTTTTGACTTTGGGAGTTACACGACGAGTCTGTGCTTCGTTCTTCGTCAAAGAGGGATAATGAGGCAAGAGGACGAAGATATACAATTTGACAGACTCAGTCCTCATTGGCTGAAGGGACGGTGTCATCCCACTCTTGGAGGTTAGCTCCACCCTATGAGAAGAGGCGTATCAGGTAAGACCAACGCCCCTTTCCAATAGTAGGTGCCCAGTGAGGGAGAAGTCAGAATTTTATCTATGCATTAGTGTTTTAGTTCCTGGATTTTTAATACCTTTCGGGGTTTTACTGTTTTGAATGCTGTTTTTAACTTGTACACTGTCTAGAGTGGCTTATAAATAAACAATGTTTGTAATTGACATATGCAATAAACCCTTCAGAGTGATATGTATTTTTGTTGTAGATGTATATAAGTATTTTTCAATACACATGTGCAATAAACACCACCTGTGGGCCATATGTGGCCAGTGATCACTCCTCTCATACATAGACAGCGCAGGCCCTTTCTCCTGATTCAATAGAATTTTTATTTTATTTTTGTTTTGGCATTTTGAAGGGTAGTTGAGCAAAATGGGTGGCATAATATTTGTAGAGACAAATGTATAAGACAACATTTTATCCCTTGTAAAATGCTAAAACATCTGAAAACTTGAGATCCTAACCCCATCCAGTTTTTTTTTAAGCTTTTATCTTTTTTAATGCATTTCCAGTGGGCTTTGTAATAAAGTTGTGAAGCAATGCTTAAATAGATACTATAATCTTAGCAGAGTACAAATCAGAAGACAAAAAATAACTTCATAATTATACCATTTACTAGTATGTTCTGTCAAATGCACTGGAATGCCAGTTAGAATCAGGGATTTCTGCTTACTTCCTATGTGTGCTATGCATGTTGTTTATCACTTTTTGTTTGTTGGCTGGTTTTCCATTTTGGAGATACGTAATTGATTTAGCCCCAGGGTGCAAGGTTAAGCTAAACCTGGATAGCAGGTTTCTCACATACCAGTGTTTCCCCGAAAATAAGACCCTGTCTTATATTTTTTTGAACCCTGAAATAAGCGCTTAGCCTTATTGCCATGCACTCAAAAGCCCGATTGGGCTTATTATCAGGGGATGTCTTATTTTGGGGGAAACAGGGTAGTAGGTTTTATCTTGTTCATTGTCTCTCTATGCTAGCTTTAGCAAACAACTCCAGGATGTCCTTGAATATTTTTGCTTGAAAATATGAAATAAATCTATCATTTCTTTATAGGTATGATGTTGATTCTAAGAGTCCAAACCTTTCAAAGCATGTAAGTGTGTTAATTTAATGTTACAAATTTATCCATATAATATTTTCTATTAATTGGGAATCTGGGAGCCAGTTGGGTATAGTGATTAAGGCACCAGGCTACAAATTAGTCTCAACTTAGGCACAAAGGTATCTGGGTGACTTTGGGTCAGTCATCCTCTCTCAGCTGTAGGAAGAAGGCAATGACGAACCACTTCCAAAAATGTTGCCAAGATAACTTGCCCAGGCAGCCTCCAGGAGTCAATACTGAATGAATATTGGAATGAAATTCACAAGAAAGATTATGAGGTGGGGATGAAGTGAGATATTGGAGCAGGTATTTGTTTAAAGCTTGCCACTTTATGTGTCTTTTTAAAAAGTAGCTGCACCTATTTTGTTTTCAGATAAAGTGTAGTAATATGTTCCATTCAAATTAGTAATATCTGTAGCAAATTTCATATACTGTACATAGTTGGAAAGGATTGAGAGCAGTGAGTATGTACGATGAGCTCTTGACTTACCTATGGTCATTCTGTACTCATAAACTAATTCTTGCATCCAGACATAATTTGTTTTATTTATTTATTAAATTTATACACCACCCATCTCACTTTTGAAGTGATCCTGAGTGGCTTAATTTAATTATTCCTAATTATGATTTTATAACTAAATTGTTCATAAGTATTGCATTTCCTGTGCTGATAAATGTAGCGAATATGGATGGAATACTGCAGATGGAAAAATGTCTAAGCTCCATAACTTTGTGTGATTTTCAGGATTTCTTGGGACAAGTGTTCTGTACATTAGGAGAGATCGTTGGGTCACAAGGAAGCAGATTAGAAAAACCAGTTATGTAAGCACATTTTTAATGATACAAATTTAGTAGCGCTATGTTGTTGCAAGCCCAATGTTGTTTTCATAATATTTTCATAATGTTTATTTGTTCTCACAATGTTGATCTGACACTGATAGAAGAGAATATTTGTAGCTCAGGGTTGAACTGTGCAGTCCTTGGTGCTCTCTGAACTTGATGGTTTTCTTGCAGATGTTTTATTACCAAACTAGGCAACATCATCAGCACTGAAAATAACCAAGCTCAGGTAGCACCAAGGACTCCACTGATCTGAAATTACAGGTAATCATTATACCCCCAACAAGGTCATTGTTTGAGATAATTGTTTTCTCACTCAAACAGAGGGGACTTCTTCATTTCCAACCCTGTAGGTATAAAATTTTCTTCCAACATATACATTGTTTCCTCTCCAATTAAATTCAATTGTTGAGTTGGTTTTGAATGTATGATACCTTTGTATTGATTTTTAAAATTGTATTGTAAAATAGAGCTGCTTGAAATACACTTACATGAAGAATTTAAATATCTTAAATAAAATCAAACATTTAAAAATATTTTCTTTTTGTCATATATTACATACGTATAGCATTATATAAATGTCTATAATGTCAAAAAATCAGAAACAAGAGTACTTCTCCCTAGATAAAAATACATTCCTATTGCTATGAAATAAGTGTTTTATATAAGTCCATGAATTGTAAAAGTAAGATATCTGTTTGGCAGATTGAAACTTCCTTGGTGGAACCTGGTTGCCAAAGCAAAAGTGGCTGATCGAAGTAGCCTGCAGAAGTGTGTATTTGTTGTTGGAGGGAGAGTAGCTGCTGCTTTCATTTGGAATGACTATGTATTGTTGCATACATATGCTTTGGTGTGGCATTATACATTGCTGTGGGACTGTGTGTGATACCTTTATTTATTTATTACATTTATATATGCCGCCCATCTCATTCTGCAAAGCGACTCTGGTACATATTGCTGCTTATAATGTATGCTTATAATGTATAGTCATTTATAGTGGCTGGATATCTTTTCAGATGCTGTACAGGTAGTCCTCATTTAGTGATTGACTCATGTAGTGCCCAATGGAATGGTAATCAAAAAGTAACTTTGCAGCCGGACTTAATATTTATAACCTTTGCAGATCTGTAGAGCAAAGGAGAGCTGAACGTACAGGTAGTCCTGGACCATTGGTACTTTTGGGTGTAGATTGTAACTCCCTTCGTTCATTGAATGAAGGGAGTTACAACCTATGTCCAAAGGTACAGCCTTTGCAACAGCCCCATGGTCTAAAGTACAGCCTTTGCAACAGCCCCATGGACATGTAATTAAAATTCGGGCACTCGACATTTGTGCCCCACTCAATCACGCTGCAACTCACCCCACCTGCTTATCTTTCCCCATCTCAGCCACCCACCAGCATGCATAAAGTTACTATGTATCTGGAGGCCTCAGCCTGCTCACTGGCTACTTCTTCCTACCTCATCATGCCTGGGAAGCCCAGCCCCTCTCGCTGTCCCACCATGCCCTGGAGGCCTGGGCCACCCTCTCCCCACCCAATCACGCCTGGCTTTTGACTTTTTTTGCAGCTGTGGATAGGCAGGCTCAGCCAATGCAAGGCTACAAAGCTAGCAGTTGGGATCTTTGGGAAAGCTAGAAAGACACTTTCTACTCTTTTTAGCCTTCAAAGAGATCACGTTTACTAGGTTTCTAGCTACACCTCCCATTGGCTGGGTGTACCTGTTAGAAGCTGCAGAAAAAGACAAATATAAGTGGACCTGGATATGGTGAGGTGGGTAGAAGACACGGGTCTCCTGGTCTGAAGCAGGTTTCTGCATGCTGGTGGGTCCTATAGTCAGCCAAGGCCTCCCACCCCATGGCAAGTTTCCACACACCAGTAAGCACTGGACTTCCCAGGTCTCCCCTACCTCCTGAAGTTGTTGAGTGAAGTCACGGTGTCTCATTTAACAACCACTTCACTCAACAACTGAGATTCCAGTCCCAATTGTAGTCATAAATTGAGGAGTATCTATAAGACTATAAGCACAGTCACTTAATGACTGACTTGCCAGTCCCAATTGTGGTTGCTAAATGAAGACTATCTATACTGTTATGCCAAGCTTAATGCTTATATGTACTGGGCTCTTGCATGTTGTCAGCATGTAGGAAGTCTTTGCTGTCTTTGCATTTACTGCAGACCTGCACATCCTTATTTCCTATGCTATAGTGCTGTTTTTATGCAGTATGTTTTCATATGTTGCAATGTTTGTATATACAACTTATACACAGTGTACATAATAATGCATGTCTCAATGCTGTTTTCCCTTGTTTACTGCCGCATTGTAATCTTAATCTCAATTTGCCTGGGGCATGCTCCTAAGTTTTGCTTTGTATGTTTTCATAGGATGTTCTTCTCTGTTTTACTGTTGTTCTTGCATGCTTTGCTTGTTGCATGCTTTTGGATATGTCTGAAAGAAGGATTGGACTGAGTAGCCTGATTTTGTGTTAATTTTCAGTTTTTGGCTTGCACCCCTTTGTGCTGCTTACATCTCTTCTGAGACCACTGCTTATATTCAGTTGCCTTGTAGCCGTTATGATAATAGATTATATGGCAGAGTTATTGAAAATCTCTTCTCAGCCTTAACTTCCCATCATTGAAACAAACAGAAAAAGTCTTGAATTACGTGTTAAGCTATTGGACATATTGTGGATATAAAGTAGTCGTCAAGGCTTTTGAAAAACTTATATTATGAAGGCATTGGATGGGGAATATTGAGCATTTATTCATCCATTTATTTGAAAAGTAACAGATGTTGATACCCTGTTTCCCCCAAAATAAGACATCCCCTGATAATAAGCCCAATCGGGCTTTTGAGTGCATGGCAATAAGGCCAAGTGCTTATTTCAGGGTTCAAAAAAATATAAGACAGGGTCTTATTTTCGGAGAAACACGGTAGATATAGTGAGTCAGGCAGTTTGGCCATCATAGTAGAAGAAAAGTGACCATATACTGTTCTCCCTTCCCTGTAGTCCTAAGATCTTATTGATTTATTGGCTTTCCCTAAAGGTTGCGTTGTAGGGTGTTCTGGGAAATGTGAAGTTAATAACATTAGTACATCAGACATTGATTCTGAATATGAATTTTCTATCACTGGCACAAAACTGTCCAACAGAAGTGTACCAAGTAGTGATTTATTATAGATAATGTATCATATGGGAGTGAGGGGGGCAGTGGCTCAGCAGGTAAGACGTTGAGCTTGTTGGCTGGAAAGCCAGGAGCCCACATTCGAGACCCGAGCGCTACCTACCTAGGTTGGTAGGTGTTGCCCCAACACCTACCAACCTAGCAGTTCAAAAGCATACAAATGCAAGTAGATAAATAGATACCACATTGGTGGAAGGTAACAGCGCCCTGTGACATCATGCTGGCCACATGACCACAGAAATGTCTTCGGACAGCGCTGGCTCAATGGCCTTGAAACGGAGATGAGCACCACCCCTATAGTCAGCAACGACTAGTGGAATAAAATCCGCAGGGACTCCTTTATCTTTACCTTTAATGTATCGCACATCTGCCACGTATGAGGATGTGTTATGGTCGTTAAGGTTCTCACATCTACTCTGAATTAAGTGCATTGCTATATTTATATTTTGCACTCTTCCTTAATTGAAGAACATTTTCTCTGAATCTGCTTTATGTGAGTAGGAAAGGCTGTTTTGTGTAATCACATTATCATTACTATAGGGGTTTTTTTTTCTTTAAATTTTTCTTTCATAGTAATTTGAATGTAAATAAACAAAGCACTTCTGAAATGTGAAGCACAGTATAAGTGGTGTGAATTGTGAACAGTATTCAACCTACAATACATCCTCCCACTTTTTTTAAAAATTACTTGTGTTATTTTTAAAGAAAAAAAATCTTCACTTTAAAGAAAAGATACTTTGTGCCCCAGAAAGCAGAAAAAAAATGATAAATTAACATCCATTATTTCTCTGCCATATAAGGTGTGGACCTACCCTACTAAGTTTGCTTGCAACTTCTCTGTGAGCCTATCTTAGTTGATTAGCTCCAAATACTCCTTTTTGAAGCCGGGGGGGGGGGGGAATTAAATTCAAGGAACTGTAGGTCACTATTGCGTTGCCTTTCTGTTTTCTTTCCTATCCTTTCAACTAGGGAAAAAGTGCATGTGTTAGTACTATTGAACCGTATATGAAAGAGCAAACAAGTCTGATAGAAATTACCTAGTGTTCTATTTGTTTGGAAACTTTCTTTACATTTATATTTCAGTTACCTATATGATTTTTTTTTTAACAGAGGAATTCCTGGGAAGAAATGTGGCACAATAATACTGACAGCAGAGGAACTGAACTGTTGCCGGGTAAATTAAATTTTTTGGTTCACTGTGTAGCATGACCAGTCATTCTCTTATCAGCTCAACCTTACATCACAGGATTGTTGTAGAGAAACATAGAAAGAAGTTGCATGGTACACAGTGCCTTGAGCTAATGGATGAAAGGGAGGGAGGGAAGGAACAAAGGAAAGTGTTCTCTAATTGTTAACTGGAATCAATAAAAACACTTTCCCCTTTGACTATAATTCATTACAGTAGCAACCAATTCCCTAAAAAGATGATGGCTCTCTTAAGTTGAAAAAATTCTAAAGAGAAAAATCACTAGAACCAAAAAAAAAAAAAAAGGTCAGATCTTAGCTCTATCTTGCTATGATTGCATGGATCCTAGGAGCACTGTATGGTGCTTTTCACTCTTAATCTTTACCTTGGAAGTATCCACAAACCAAAAGAAGCTTCTTCTGAATATTGGCATTATTTTCTGGATGACCACTGAATTACAATCCTATATCATTGCATTACGAGCTACTACAGACCCACAATATTGCTATTAGAAGGCATTGTGATTGGAAAAGCAGAAGTCACCTGCTATCTGAAATTATCCAGCCAATGGTTCCAAAAAGAAATATATTTATCTAGCTCACAAGAGAGAGGGAGAGAGCACTCGCTGCCTCTTTGGGGGAATATTTTTGATGATGCCTTAACCAGGCACCTCAGTGTGGGTGGAACAATAGATCCTCTAGCAATGGCAGCGGTAATGGTAGGATGGCCACTGGCTACTTCAGTGAAGAAGGTTGCTGACCTCGGATGCTTTTCTCAATTTGGAATTTTCTTAGGGCATGTAGCAACATTTTCACTCCATTTCCAGTATCAAAACACTCAGATGTTTTCCTTCAAAAATCTTTATTTCTGAGAATGAACAGGGAATATCGTGATTCAGTTTGTTATTTGCCGAGCTACTCAAAAAAGAGTTCTGAAATTCACTCTTGCCCCCCTGAGCTGCCATAGATCCAGAACCACTGACTCTGATATGTCTTTATTTTTCCATCTCACTTGTAACTTTTCCCCCTTGCTGCTACCTTAAATTTTTCTGCTACAATTTTTATTATAATTAGTATATGCTCTTAACATCTATTTCCATTCTTAGATGATACCATAGGAGGGCAAGATAAAAACTGAAAAAATAAAATGATACTCTCTGGTATGGTAAAATGAGTATAATGGTATATATATAACTGACAGGAAGGAAAGAAATCATTTCTCCTAATTAGTAGTTTGGTAGTGAAAATAGTGACCCTGGGCTTAAAATGTATGATACCATATCCATCTTAGTATTAAAATCCAGGGAACTAATAAATGTTTTAAAGAACTTTTTTCTTTATTAACTTTATTCTTTATTCTAACTTTATTCTAAGCTATTAGAATATTAAAAAAATTAAATTGTGCATATTTTTATGTAAATCGTCCTCCATGTGATTTATGAATTAATATTTCTATTATCCCTTTATTTTTTTAGGAAGCTGTTTTGATGCAATTTTGTGCAAACAAATTAGACAAGAAAGATTTTTTTGGGAAATCTGATCCCTTCCTGGTATTTTTTCGTAGCAATGAAGATGGCAGGTAGATGTTCTCATTTGTTCTGCTAAATATTCAGTTTTAGCTGCTTTAATAGTGATTGCTGAATTCTCTTCGTAGTGTATGAAAAGTTTCTCCTTACTTTCATAGCATTATCAGCTTTTCTTTATGAATCAATATCCCTCTAAAATATCCCTGTAAAAAACAGTGGTATCTATAAGAGAGATCTTGGTGTCCCAGTGGACCACCACTTGAGTATGAGCAAGCAGTGTGCTGCAGCTGCCAAAAAAGCCAATGCAGTTCTATGCCGCATCAACAGAGGTATAGCATCAAGATTATGAGGAGTTATAATACCACTTTATACTGCACTATTAAGGCCACACTTGGAATATTGTGCCCAGTTCTGATTATCACGATACAAAAAAAGATGCTAAGACTCTAGAAAATGTGCAGAGAAGAGCAACAAAAGTAATAAATTGTCTAGAGGCTAAATCATATGATAACGGTTGAGGTAGCTAGTATGTCTAGCCTATTAAAAAGAAGGATTAGGGGGACATGATAACTGCCTTCTAGTACTTGGGGGGCTTTCATAAAGAAGAGGGGATTGGCTTATTTGCCAAAGCAATAGAGAGCAGAACAAGAAGTAATGGGTAGAATCTTGTTAAAGAGAGATCCAATCTAGGAGTAAGGAGAAATTTTTTTGACAGTGAGAACAATTAATCAATGGAACAGCTTGCTTCCTGGAGTTGTGGGTGCTCTATCACTGGAGATTTTCAAAAATAGACTGGACAACCATTTGCCCAGAATGGTATAGGATCTCTTGCGATGGGCAGGGTGTTGGATTAGAAGATCGCTGAGGTCATTTACAACCTTATAATTCTATGTCCTCTGTAATTTAAACTTGTTGATTATGAAAGAACATGTAATTCCCCAGTGAAAAGTTGTGATGTTAAGTAGAGTTGTTATTAGATACCATCTCCAAAGCTATAAAAAACATAAAGTTATCACAATCCTTTGCTCTGCTTGCTTTGACTTCTGTTATATTTATCTTCCGCACTGATCATGTTTTTTTTAATTTACAAATGTTCATTCAAACTATGAAATCTTTCAGAGTTTGTTCTCTGATGGCAGACACTGAATAAATCCAAAGTAAAAAAATACTTTTTTGTTTTAGTTTCACAATCTGCCACAAGACAGAAGTTGTAAAGAACACTTTAAATCCAGTATGGCAGGCATTCAAGATATCAATCAGAGCACTTTGTAATGGAGATTATGACCGGTAAGTGAAGCCGTTTTTGTTTAAATGTGTCAAAATGCTTATAAGATCATTCGTTTTAGTTGAATCCTTTTAAAAACCTTTTAAAATCCTTTTATAAATTTAGAATTCATAATAAATATTAATATTTTACTAGTATTAAGTGTGAATGTTTGACGACCCAGTCTGATGTACATGTTTACTTAGATGTAAAACCCAATAATCCCATATAATGTTCTTAAGTTACTGTTCATAAGACTACAGCCTAAATGAAATAGAGAACATTTTTAGTACAACAATAGGTGCTATTCTTTCTACAGATGATTGACAAGCAGATAAAAAGCAAAATGTCAGGAAACAAGAAGTTACTGCTGCTAGTACACTAAGATATTAATTACTGCTCTGTTATTTAAAAAGTAAACATTGATGATGCTTTCCTCAAGCCAAACTCTTTATTAAATTTTATGGAAATGTCTTCTTGCTTAAAATAGATTGGATAAAAATAAGACTAAGAAGCTTCAACAGAATACATGGTACTCTCATTCATTTCATAACCTCTATCATATCAAGAGATATGAATCTTGAGTACTACATTCAGTGCTTCTGATAAATAAACTCAATTTAGCTGATTGCCAACATTACTGATACAATCGCTACTTCAACTGATCTATCTTCTCTTCCCCCTTTGCCACCTTCAGTGTGAAACTTCAGGCTACATTATAAGCCACAGAATGGAGGAGGAAAGTTTCAGAGCAGTCTGTCAAGGTATTCTGAACTAAACCAAGTGAAGAAAAAATAGCATTTGCAGTTGACAAAATGAGTTACATGTTTGCATAGAAAATCTGCTGGCTTTCCTTTTCTTCATTTCATTGTCAGAATAAAGACTATTTTTTTCCCCAAATCAGAGAGATAAATTAATTATAATATATTTTCAATGCAGAAATGCTGAATTATATAGATTAACCTTAATTTTTTTTAAAAAATACTTAGGAGACTTGTTCAGTCTCACATATTTGTTTCTGGACACTTGGCATCTTCATTAATATGCCAGACTTCTGCTTTCTTAAAAAGACACAGCGTTTTCACTAGCCAGTTTTCTTTGCTTTTTATGAGTGCCATCCATTGATGGAATGCAAAATATTAATCTAGTGCACACACAAAAATCACTAATTTAAAACTATGAGTTGTTTGTGTGCAGTTTATGAGGTAATACTTATATCAATATTTATCTAGACAAGTACAAATTATTATAAATGATATTATTTAAATAGTCTAGTTTTTGCATGGAAATTACGGTAGCTGTGAGTCCCAACCAATTTTCAGATGAAACAAAACTGAAAAAAGTTATGGGCGTGTCTGTAATATAAAGCCATTGATTTTGGAGATCTGATAGCAATGATTATTCTTAACAGACTTAATATATTGTTTAAAATATATTACTTTAAAGAAAACTGAGAAATACAATTTAACTTGCCATGAAATAAGCACTAAAATATTTCTTTTTGAAAGCAGGCAGTTCAATTAAAATTATGGCTACAGTTCAAATTGACATGGACTAGAAAGAGTATTCTTACCCAAAATGCTAATATATTCTGTGGTTTGAAATAGATAGCTTTCTGCACCGTTAATTTGTGCTACTTTGAACGTTAAATTTATGAATAAATATGGTTAAGCATATACATAGACAACATTTAACATTAGTGACTCATTTAACATTAGTGACTATGTAATTCCTCAGAAGCAGCTTCATTAATTCATTGTATGTGTGAGCTGCCTTCCTCAGTAAATTCTGAGGAAGGCGACGATAAGTGACTCCAAATGATCTATTGATGTTTAAGAACCCAATCTGGACAAGCTGATAGGCTTCATCTGACTTGGAAATGAGAAAGAGGTAAAAGCAGTTTTTAAAAACATTGATTTCTTTATTCATGATGCAAATTCAATGAAACATTCCTTCAGGAAAACATTCCTTCATCTTATCAAAGTAATAGTAGTAGTATAGGCTGTTACCTCTTATGAAGAGATCTGCAAAGCTGAGATCTTCATTAGTATTACAAGATGAATGTAATTTATAAACTGTGGCTTCCCATTAAGCAAGATGGTTAATGTTGTATGATATCCATTCTTGTGAATGATTGCTATCATGAAGAATTTGTTCCTGTCCCCCAAATATTTCTCTGAGAGTAGATCCAACAATCCACATATTTCCAATTGAGTGTTCTTTTAGAATATTCTAAAATATCATACGGATAGTTCTATATACTCTAGCAGCAGTATCTGCCTCATTGCTACATCTGCCTGTCAGTCATCTATGGAATGAGAAGTTGGGATAACTGGACCTACCCTCAGAGAAATGTGTTTTTCAGGTAGGGAAAAATCTTAATTATTTTTTTCACGTATACAGTTCGATTAAAAATACTTTGTTTCATTACATTTATGTAGTTTTGATCATCTGCCATTTTTTTACATTATATACCTGTAGATCCTTTTACATTCTACCCATCCTTATTTCTTCCTAAGTCATAAAAATAGTAGAATGACTGCTAAAAGTTACCAAATAAATAAGAACAGATATTGAATGCTTGATGCCGATGACTGAAAATTTGGTTGTTCCTTATCCATGTATTAATTTATTTGTTTGATTAAAAAGTTGAGTATTTCAGGTTTTAAAAAATAAAATATGAAATATTTACAGTAGCTCATTTCTTCATTGCAATAAAATATAAGTTACATAGACCAGTTTGGGGGAAATAGTTATGTTAAAGCCAAGTGTTCGTTAAGCTTGTATTTATATCAGTCCAGTCAACTGATGTAATTTATGTCATTTGCATCAGTTTACTTCATTTATTTTTTAACATTTGTATTATGTATGTAATTTTATGTAAATTATGTGAACTACATAATTATATAAATTGTATCAATAGATGTAAATGACATATATTATAGCAGTTGCCTAGATTGTTTTGAGAACAATGGATTTTATTATTTGGAAATTAAATCTCATCTGAAATTCTGTCTGTTGTATCTGAAATCTGCTGAAGAGGAGTCTACAAAATTGAAGTTTTACTATATCTTCTCCCCTGTGGAATCTTATATTTGGATACCCACTTTTGGAATATCAGACAGGTTAAATAAGATGTATATTTTTCTCAGTCAAATAAAGAAAAATTGGCTAGATTTTTGAGTAACTAGTTGGACTTTAAAAGTTTTTTATAATGATCTTAGATTCAGTTGTACATCATCTTAATATTTGCCTCTTGAAAGGATATCTTGAGACTTCTATAAATGAATTATATTGCCCTTTAAATTTGAGCAAAATGATTGGCAGTGATAGCGCAGTTCAAATAATGTATAGAATATTTTCTTTATTTTTTTACAGAACTATTAAGGTAGAAGTGTATGATTGGGATAGAGATGGAAGGTAAGTATTATCTGCACTTCACAAAATGTACAGATAATATAGCATTACTTACGTTTTTAATGCTATCTATTTGGGGTGTTATGAAGGTGCATTTATCAATTAATTTTACTGAAATCTTTAAGATGGGAATATGTGTATTAAAAGAAAAGACATGAATCTTAACAACTCTTACTGCTTGCTGTTTCCTTACTTTTGGTATCATTTATACACACATACACAAATACAAACACATATGTACATACCAGCGATGGGTTGCTCCCTGTTCGGCCCGGTTCGGCGAACCAGTAGCGGCGGTGGCGGGAAGCTCCACCCACCCACCCGGGACGCTTCTGCACATGCGCAGAAGCATCATGCGTGCGCACGAGCGAACCGGTAGCGACGCGATTTACAACCCACTACTGGTACATACACTGTACTTCTACACTGAGCATACTGGTGTGTGGAAAAAATTCTGATAAAATGCATTTGCCCCTTCACTTTTGAGAGACATGCTTTGGATTTTTATTTCTTTTAACACATATGACCCCAACCTTTTAGGCACCAGGAACCAGTTTCATGGAAGACAATTTTTCCACAGACCAGGGGGAGGTGGGGGATAATAGCGTGCATAAGCGCACCAGCGTGCCTACCGTCCCTGTCCTAATGTACCCATATACTCGTTAAATTTCTTGTACTCATAACCATGCTTGTACTTATATATTCACAAACATGTTTATACTCTGTTTATACTTTGTTCGTAATCATATATACGCTTGACAAATAAATAAATAAATAAATAAATAAATAAATAAATAAATAAATAAATAAATTTTGGTTTTGCTCACTCACCCACAGCTTACCTCCAGCTGTGTGGCCCAATTTCTAATAGGCCATGGACCCGGGGGTTGGAGATCCCTGTTTTAGCAAACAAAGAAAAGTTATTTTTTGAAAAGTGCCTGATGTGGTGATATTTTTATCAAGAATCAAACTCTTATTTCTTTGATGCTTTTGACCCTTCTTTAAAGAAAAAATAGTGACCAAACGTTTGGCTCCTTCATTTAAGTATATAGTCACTCCACAGCACCATTAACTACTTTGCCTTCCTGTCCAATTAGTTGGCTATCCCCCAAGCTAAGGATTTTATGGGTCACTGCCTTAATTGTTTCTTGGCCAGCAGGCCTCTAAAATTTGCTACTTCAAACATTAGCACTGCATTTCTGTACAGAATCTTTAATTTCTGTTAATAACAGTGTGATGTTACAGAAGATCAACTAGTGGCCAAGTGCAAACCACTGAGAATATGAACATTGCAAAGAGCTTGCTGTTATTATTAAGTTTATAGAAACTTGAAATACTGAAATTGATAATCTCCAAAATTGTGAACAATTTATTTAAAAAAAACTTTGGCAAATATATTAACATATGTCATTGTATTATAATGCTTGATTCTACTAATGTGAATATTTCTTTGTTTTTTCTAGTCATGATTTTATTGGAGAATTCACCACAAGCTATAGGGAATTGTCTAGAGGACAGTCACAGTTTAATGTATATGAGGTAAAAAGTTAAATTGATTCCCGCCTTTTCTTTCTCTCTCTCTCTCTCTCTCTGTATCTTTCCTTATTTTAAGAAATTAATACTTATCACCTCAAACCTTTACTTAAAGTTTATTAGAGAAATTGAGAAAAGATAAAAACAGTCTTTGGAACCTGTTTACTCTTTTCTTCTCCCATTACTCAGGCATATTAGTTTAACTACAAAGATAAATTTGTTCACTACAAAAAATCAGGATTTTATAGAATTAAAATTAATTCCTTTTAAATCCTTTACACCTCACTAATTAAGAGTTATTATTTAAAGTATGACGTATTATCTACTTAATTTAAAAGCATAAGAATCTCTTAAATACAGTATTATATGTAGCTCTAATGTTAAACATAACAAGTACTTTTAAAAGTCTAAACCAGAGTTCCCCAAAGTGGTCATTATCAATCCCAAGGACAATCCATTGTTGGTTTGTTATTTTTCTTTGCAGTATTGTTAGTTAAATACTATTTATTAAAGTATTTTTATATAATTTGGAGTCGGTGAACAATCTAAAACTTCTTGAAGAACTCAATGTGTTGAAGGATTTGGGGACCCCTGGTCTATATGTTTGAGAGAAATATTTGGGACAGTATCCCTTTTTGTCTTGGAATTGCTCTTAACATCTGCCTCAATAATCAACAAGTGGTGAAAATCTACAGGTGCATTCTATGAAAATGTCCCAAAAGTGCTTTTTCCAAAAGGCAACTGGACTTTCTTGATTTTTTCTTTGATTTTTTTTTCTTTTTATCCAAGAATCTTAGGTGAATCTTGCTATTGTGCTACTATGAGTTACTAGTCAACCTATTTACATAGTACTAGGATTAAAATACGAGGTAGCACAGAGTCAAAAACAGATCATTCAACAAATCTTATTAGTTGCATTCTTTGACAAAGTGACTAAATTAGTGGACCAGCGAAAAAGTTCTAGTAGCAGCCAAGGAGCCCATGCAAATTCATATACACATTCATATTTGCTTTTGAAAACTTAGTTGTTTGGGGAAGTGTGTATAATGGATGTTAAAGGGATACAGTTGAATTCTAAAGGTGTATGAAACAAGAAAAGACTTGCATTAATATTGAATATACTTTATTTACTTATCTTCCTAGGTAATAAATCCAAAGAAAAAAGCAAAAAAGAAAAAGTATGTTAATTCAGGAACAGTTAAGTGCCTGGTTTTTATTACTTCATTTCCATCCTTTGTATGTATCCTGAAGTAAGTTATGGTACGTTGCAGTCATTCAGATGTTCAGACTGGATTTGGCATTTTTGTCCGCCTAACAAGTCCTTCCCAAGGACCTGGGTTAGGCAGATATGGATGTTTTATGGTGTTACAGATGTCATTGCAGGATGTAAGCTGTTCTGAGCAATTGTTTGGTGGTGAATTTGTCAATATTATTATTTATTAAATTTGTTTGCCACGCACTCCTGCCAGAAGGTGACCCAGGGCAGCTTACAACATTAAAATGAAAGCATAAATATATAAAATCACATTAAAATTACTGCAGTTAAATTCTGGAAGAATTTGCATAAGGAGCCTCCAAAATTTATCAGCACTGAGTTTAAGATTGCTCAAAATATTAAAAAATAGTGAGTATGACTTGGTCTGATACAGTTTTGAGATTTTCACTTAAGACTTAACATAGTCTGGTTAAAATGCCTAGAGATAAATATAAAGCCTGAATAATTTTCTGTCCTAGGAAATAGTGATTAAATTGTCAGTAATAAAATTCATATGTGAAAGTTTGAAGGTCTTTTAATAAATGTGTCATTTAGCAGAATCCAATAAGTTCTTCCAAAACATTTCAGAAATTAAATATAAATGGCTCAGTTATTCTGGGGAAACAAAAACAGATAACTGTACCACTGTTCTTATTCACACATATGAAGTGAAACTAGGAATAATAACCTTGCACTTTGAAAGTTTTGTCTCTCCATGTTTTGTTTCACTATTTACACAGTTGGCAATCATTAATGCTAGATCAAGCAGTACTTTTAAAACATTAATTTAGGAGGTAATGCCGATGATCTCTGAAAACAAAAGTGCATGCATGCAGTTGGACGGACAGAAACTTGATTTCAGTCATTGACCAATAAAATTACATTCATTAAAATGAACAATATAAAAAGTATGCCCTAACAAGAACTATTAGCAAGCTTTTATGGACAAAGCTTACACCAGGGGTGAAATCCAGCAGGTTCTGACAGGTTCTGGAGAACCGGTAATGGAAATTTTGAGTAGTTTGGAGAACCAGCAAATATCACCTCTGGCTAGCCCCAGAGTGGGGTGGGAATGGAGATTTTGCAATATCCTTCCCCCAGGAGTGGGGAGGGAATGGGGATTTTGCAGTATCCTTCCCCTGGAGTAGGGTGGGAATGGAGATTTTGCAGTATCCTTCCCCTGCCATGCCCACCAAGCCATGCCCACAGAACCGGTAGTAAAAAAAATTGGATTTCACCACTGGCTTACACATAATGTAGTAAAATATTGCTACTTTTAGAGAAACAAATTTATTTTAATTGTTTAACAGATAGTGCAAACAAAAGATTGAGTACCCTGAAAATTTAAATAATAGAAGGGTAATCTAAGATTGTCCCTGTAGAACATGGCAATACAGAAGAACATGGGCTGTGGTTTCTATGGTATCCATATCATAGGGACAATACCTTGTTTCATATTGGATTTTCCTATATTTCCCTTTCAAGACAGCTGTGTGGAGAGTATTAAATCGAGTTAAAATAAGACTCACTTAAATTTGGGAACCGTAATTGATGTAAATATGAGGTTGGTTTTGGCACTCATTGGGTTATTTGCAATTATATTATGAAAGAAAGTAGCAATTTCTATTGACCTTCTATATCTAGGTAAGATCCTTTGCCATAGTATTGATCTAGTTTGATCTGACTCTAAGGTTAAGATGGCATCATTGGAGAAACCATAGAGACTCAGTTTCTTTTGGATCACTATTTCCCAGGAAGTTTGAGGTTGTTTGCCAATACTACATGGATCAAAAGCATACAGTCTGAATCCACTTGCTTGCATTACAGGAATTGGTAGGAGAAATCTTCCAAACCGAGCTGTCAATAGGGAAATGACAGGACTCTTCTCAATAGTTGTGGATTTTGTAAAGTGGAGAAAAAAGTTGTTACTGATACATACCAGGATCACACAAAATGTTTCACTTTACTGTATAATGGAAAGTTTTAAATAAATATAAACTTTTCTAATTTAAAACAATATTTCAGTATTCTAAAAATAGATGTTCTTTATATGGCTGTTTTGAAAATTAATGTTCATTGCTTCTTACGTATTATTTGTTCTCAGGTAACATTACTTTCCTTCCTAGTGGAAACAGAAGTTTCATTTCTTGACTATATTAAAGGAGGGTAAGTAAATACTCCAGAAAGCTGATTAAAAACAAGATTTTACTTGCATTAAGAATAAAATAGGATAAATAGCTATTCTTTGTACTAGTTTCTTACAGACACATTGTTTTAGGTATAGTAGTCAGGCCTCTGTCAAATGTCAAGGCATAATACTACTAGAATATGTTTATTAGGACACAAAAAATCAGAAATAGTTTTATTATAGCAAACCTATAAAGCCATTATAAAGAATTTCAGTGACTTCTGTATCAAATGTAAGCCGCCCAAAGTCCTTCAGGAGTTGGGCGGCATAGAAATACAACAAATAAATAAATAAATAAATGCAAATTCTATTTATACTACAATAAGTGTTCAAATTTCTTGTGCCTCTTTCTCCTGCTGCTCTTTATATAAGGGCTAAAAGCAATTACTTGTGGTACCAGCCTGATGTAGGTACCAGTCTTCAAATCATGTGAGACTTAACTTTCAAACAGTATAAAAGAATATCACAACTTAGGAGTTCAGGTTGTTATTATAAATATTTTATAATTATATTATTAAGAATATTAAATAAATAATATATGCTGTGTGATGCTCTGTGACCTTGGTTGTTTTCCTGCAGATGTTTCATTACCAAACAAGGTAACATCATCAGTGCTAGAAGGGAGTGGGGTTTATTAAGTTATATTAATACGGGAGAACACAGTTCAGAAATGCAATTAAATCAATAAATTATCAATAGATAATAGATAACCTGATAGATTTAAATGTTAAAATATCCACACAAATAAAAATATGTAGCAAAAAATTAAAAAGTCAAGATCTCAAAATTAATTTATAATAAGTAATACTAAGTAAGTAATAATAAAGTAAGTAAGTAATAGTAAAGTACAGCGTATCATTTTGAGGATATGCTATTATGTCCTAATTGAACTCTTCATACGTGGATCTGGTTCATGTCTAACAGTAGTCCATTTTAAATCTTTCAGAAATTTACAAACTACTAGGATTGTTACACTAAGGTGTTTTGTTTTGGTTTCTTTTGCATGGTTGTTTAGCATTTAATCTAAACAAGGCTTTTGAAACCTGAAAGCCTGTTTTTGCTTTTTGACATTTAAATTAAAAGTATTAGACATTCCAGGTGAGGATTTATCTGTAATAGGCCTCTACATTTTTTTAGTGAAATGATGTACTTTTCACTTATAAATTAATTTTAATAGCTGTATTAAAGTTACAATATATTTGTCTCAAGTCACATGGATTAATCCTTTATAGGAGGGTTATACTTTTAATTGTAATCATCTGCCTAAATTTATATGCATGTTTAAAAATAAGGAATACTGCAAATATATGACTGTCTTGTATAAGTTCATACTCTTTTGAATGCCATTTTCATAATGAAAGTTTGGTTCTGCTTTCTAAAAGATAATATATTAATTATAACTTTAATTTTTGATCAATGCAGCTTGAAATTTATATAGAATAGAATAGAATAGAATAGAATAGAATAGAATAGAATAGAATAGAATAGAATAGAATAGAATAGAATAGAATTTTTTATTGGCCAAGTGTGATTGGACACACAAGGAATTTGTCTGGTGCATATGCTCTCAGTGTACATAAAAGAAAAGATACGTTCGTCAAGAATCATGAGGTCTGGTGATGAAGAGCCGAGGTGGCGCAGTGGTTAGAGTGCAGTACTGCAGGCTACTTCAGCTGACTGTTTAGCAGTTCAGCGGTTCAAATCTCACCGGCTCAAGGTTGACTCAGCCTTCAATCCTTCTGAGGTGGGTAAAATGAGGACCCAGATTGTTGGGGGCAATATGCTGACTCTGTGAACCGATTAGAGAGGGCTGTAAAGCACGATGAGGCGGTATATAAGTCGAA
>QLTV01003977.1:1377516-1401133 GCA_003457575.1 Thermophis baileyi | reverse complement strand
CGGCAGCAGGGCAGCAGACCTGTCCGCACAGGCCGCTGCCTCACCACCAACTGAATTGCGCAGGTCTAGTAGGGCTTCAAAACGCCCCGCCTACCTGCGTGATTACGTATGCTGGACAGCTCCATCCAGGGGTGTTATGGGAGGCCACACCCAGTACCTTCCAGGAGCTTCCATGCTCGAGCCCCGGAGCGGCAGCAGACCTGTCCGCACAGGCCGCTGCCTCACCACCAACTGAATTGCGCAGGTCTAGTAGGGCTTCAAAACGCCCCGCCTACCTGCGTGATTACGTATGCTGGACAGCTCCATCCAGGAGGGGAGGGGTGTTATGTTCTAACTGTTTAAACTGTGTTGCATGGTTCCAACCAGGTCCAGCGTTTGAGCGGGAAAAAGCTCAAACGCTATTGGCTGGTCTGTCTGACAGCTCCCTATAAAAGGGCAAGCTGTCAGACTGCTCTTTGCTGGTTGCTGATACAAGAGCTGAAATAAAGAGCTGCTTTGGAAGTCTGTCTCCTGTCATCTCTACCCACTATCTAACAATATTCATCAAACTATACATTATTACCAATGTAAATTGCAAATCTCCTATCTTTAGACGATTAAGCTTTTCCAAGACCAGAACACTAGTAGACACAGTTCAGTTCAATTAGAAAACAGGAATTAAAGCAAGTGCAGCAGTTCGTGGCCCACTGCCACTGTGGGCCTCATAAAGCTACAGTGGTTCAGACCCATAGCTTTTTCTTCACATAAATTGGCCATCTCTGCACAGCACTGGGTGGCCGTGAAACTGAGTCATTGTTGAGTGGTTTTCATGACTGCCAAATCTGGCTTGAGAATTGCTAATTTTTTATTTTATAAATATAAAGGATCAGTATAAAAATGGAAAGAGGGACATATAACTAAGGCAGAATACCAGCATATAGGAAAAATCTGCAGAGATGAAGTCCGGAAAGCTAAGGCTTAGAATAAACTAAGACTTGCAAAAATTATGTCAAAAATAATGTTAAAAGTTTTTTTTCAACATGTAAAAAACAAGAAAAAAGTCAAGGAAACAATTAGTCCACTAACGGAAGAAGATGACAAGGATGGGCAGCAGGGAGAAAGTGGAGCTGCTTAATTCAATCTTTGCATCTGTCTTCAGGAAGGAAAGAAAAGCCCAACCTACCAAAAACAGAACCGTAAAAGACAGCCTAGGAATATAAATTAAAATAGGCAAGAAAATGGTAAGAGAACACCTGTCCACCCTAGACAAGTTCAAATCACCAGGACCAGGGGGATTACATCCCAGAGTTCTGAAGGAGCTGGCAGACATGATCAAGATAATCAAGCAACAGACCTGAGAACACCTACCGTGTTTCTCCGAAAACACAACCCACCCCAATAATAAGCCTAACCCTAATTTTTTGGGGGTGGGCCTAATATTACCCCTACCCCAAAAATAAGCCCGGGGGGATGGATGTGGCCAGCACGAGTGGTGGCGCGGGAGGGGGCAACTCTGCAGCTGCAGCCCGCTGGCCCCTTGGGGCAGCGCAAATACCGCTTTTGCTCTTCTCTTTCTGGGCGCAGCGCTTCTGCTTGTTGGGCTGCTTCCCCGAAGCCGGCAGCTCCGGGGCCAGCTGCTTTGCTTTTTCCCTCTTTTTGGGAGGCGAACGGGAGGCTTTTTGGAGAACGGGAGGAAAATGGGGAGGGGGGATTTTCCTGCCTGTCATCCAGAGGTGGGTTCTTCTTTTCTTCACTGCTGGTTTGCTCAGTGATACGGCGTGCTTTGCGCATGCGCAGTGCTTTAAAAAAGCTTCTGCGTATGCGCAGAAGCAAAAAACAAAATGGCAGTGCCTATGGCGCCGCCGAAAGAACCAGTTCGGGGGTGTGGCAAGCCTGGGTCGCTGCCAGTTCTAGCGACCCAGGCCGCCAAGTTACTACCGGTTCTATAGAACCAGTCTGAACTGGGAGGAACCCACCTCTGCTGTCATCTATTCCTCAAGCTCAGCACAGACTGAGGGAAGGATGGCAGGCAGGAAAATTCCCCCTCCCCATTTTCCTCCCGTTCGCCAAAAAGCCTCCATTCTGAACCTTCAGCGTTCGGAATGGAGGCTTTTTGGCGAACAGGAGGAAAATGGGGAGAGGAGATTTTCCTGCCTGTCATCCATTCCTCAAGCTCAGCACAGACTTTCGCCAAAAAGTCTCCATTCCGAATGATGAAGGTTCGGAATGGAGACGACGGTGCATCCACGGCGCATCCAGCTCACCGAGTCTGGCCTGCTGCACCTCAAAAATAATAAGACCGCCTCGAAAATAAGCCTAAGTGCTTATTTTCAAGTCTAAAAGAAAATAAGGCTCGGTCTTATTTTCTGAGAAACACAGTAGAAGGAAGCAAAGTGGGAGATTGAACAGGTTCTTGATCAACTTTGCCATCCAAAAGGTAGAGGAGGGAACTAGAGAGACAGCTATACGGAACCTCATTCTTACTAACAGAGAAGAAGTGATAGAGGGGGTTGAAGTTGCCGGAACTTTGGGGGAAGGTGACCATGTTGTCATATTAGAATTCAGCGTAATACAAACACAAACAATAGAATATGATCAAACCAGCATCTTAGACTTTAAAAGAACTGATTTCAATAAACTTAAAGAGAGCTTGGGAAGGACTCCATGGATGAAAATCTTAAAGGAGAATCCAACTCAAGAAGCTTGGGAAACTCTGAAAAATATGGACATGGCCCAGTCCAGATCAATATCACTGAAAAAGAAAAACAAGAAATCCAGGAAGAAACCAGCTTGGTTACGCAAAGAACTCTGATAAACTGAAAGACAAAAAGGATAAGTACAAAAAATGGAAAAAGAGATGCATAATTAAATTAGAATACCAACAAATAACCCAAACTTGCAAAAATGATCAGGAAGGCAAAGGCTCAGAATAAAGTAAGACTTCCAACAAATGTCAAAAATAATTTTAAAAGTTTCTTTCAACACGTAAAAAACAAGAAAAAAGTCAAGGAAACAATTAGTCCACTAATGAGAAAAGATGGCAAGGAAGTGATGGGCAGTAGAGAGAAAGCAGAGCTACTTAATTCATTATTTGCATCTGTCTTCACGCAAAAAGATAATACAGTCCAACCTACCAAAAACATAACATAAAAGATAGACTAGGAATACAATTTGAATACTCAAAGAGCCATTTGATTTTTTTTGTTTTTGTTTTTAATAATTGGGTGTTTATTGTTTGTTTTAGTGTTAATTAGATTCAGATTTAAAATCATTCCAAATAGTGTTTTAATATTAAAATGTGGGGGCTTCTTTTTTGTTTTTGTTTTTTAGATATGCTGCCTCAATAAAAGATGGCTCCCAGTATTTTGTTCTTCTCATTGTTACAGATGGAGTCATTTCTGATATGGCTCAGGCAAAGGAGTCCATAGTGAATGTAAGTTATGTTTTGTGACAGATTTGGAAAATGGTACAGACCACAAACAAGAAGCAAATTTTCTCTTCCTTTGTGAAAGGGGAGGATTTATTGTACTAAAGTAACCAATTTTTTTTCCAAACAAAATGGAGCATATTTTTCCGTTTTCTAAATCGTATCCGTTTTCTAAATCTTATGTCTCTGTATGTCAGCTCCTAAATCTTAATTACTTGTATCTAATTCTATGGGTGTCTTTCTCTACCTGTATTTATTATTTTGATAAGTTTCCATAAAAATATTTTCCCCTCTCCCTCTTTTACAGGCTTGCATGAATTGGCCATGCCTGTATTAATTATTAGGGCTTAGTTAGCCCTGTCCTTAGCCTCTCTCCCAGGTGTGGAATGTGGAGTAACTTTATTCCCTATTCAGCCTTAGATCTCGTCCCACTTTAAGTCATCGCAGGCTTGGCTGACTGGCTGACATTTTGTAGGCTTTTTGGACAACTACACTTTGCCTCTGGCCAGAGCTGTTGCTAGGACTTTGGCATCTTTTCAGTTCCTGACTGGGAGTGGAACTGTGCTACAGTTCTAGCTGCCTGGTATATATGTTAGTTAGTGTGACTGATGTGCTTCACAATAGTTCCTACCCCTCTTGACTGCAGGCTCTCTGAAAAGACTCCTACCTCATCATGCCTCCAGTTCACCCTCTGGATACTGGCTCTGGTCCTGCATGCTTACCAAGCTGGCTTTGTTCTGGGAATCATTTGATTTGCTCAGCTGTGTTCCCCATCTCCTAGGCATTGAGCTGGAGCACAGGCAGGATCTGGCCAATTTGGCTGTCTCCAAGTCCCTGAGGAGAGGGGGGAAAAAAGGGAAGGAAGTGCCCTCACAGATTACAATGAGGCTGTCTTCCACATATTGAAATTTAAGTTAATTAACATGTAAGATACAATATGTTGAATCTTTAAAATATCAGAGGTCAACAGAAAAATTATGAATGTCATAGAAGTAACCACATTTTGCTATGTTTCAAGAACTAACTGGCCTTTGGAATATATGTGTTTTTATATTTTTACCTTTGAAAACCTGGGTGATGGGAAGCAGTGAGAGAAGATTTTAATTCTAATTTTCCTTTGTACTTTTAAATAATTTAGTTTTCTTGTATGTTTGAAACTATTATTTCATTTCCTGATGAAAACTTGAAAATACATTTCAGGTTGGTTAACTGATTCAAAAGTAAATAATGCTTGATGAAAATAAAACAAATATTTTATTTAGCTATTTCACTAATGTGTGTTTTTTTAATATTAAGGGATAAAATGTATATTTAAAGTATTTTCCTCTAATATCTAAAAATGATGTAACTGTTTTCATGTGTTCTTCTTTTGAAGGCTGCAAAACTCCCAATGTCAATAATAATAGTGGGCGTTGGACCTGCGGAATTTGATGGTGAGGACCTCAATTAATATAGCTCCTGTTATCTAAAGAGAAGTCTTATACAAATCAGTGGGACAAATTCCGTACTTTTTTATTTAATAGTTTGTTATATCTTTCATGTAATAAATTCTTTGACAAAGTGATTAGTTAGTGGACCAGAAAAATGCTGTGAACATAATACTTTTGTACTTCACTGAGGCATTTGACAAAGTAGACCACAACCTACTACTTGGTAAGATAGAAAAATGTAGGTTAGATAGCATCACCACCAGATGGATTCACAACTGGCTTAGCAACTGCACCCAATCTGTACTGCTTAATGGAACTACATCTACCTGGAGGAAAGTATACAGTGGGGTACCCCAAGTTTCTGTCTTAGGCCCGGTACACTTCAACATCTTCATAAATGATTTAGATGCCAGCATGGTTGCTGGTCCAGTGGAGGCACCTGAGGCAGGTCCTTGCCCTGTTATCTGGGAACAGTTTGACCTGCTGCTCCTGAGGAAGTGAATAGGAACTTAGAGAATATTAGCGCGCACACCTGTGTTTTAGATCCATGCCCTTCCTGGCTTGTGAAAGCTTCCGAGGATGTGACATGCGGGTGGGTTCTGGTGTGATTAATGCTTCCCTGCAGAGGGGGTAGCATTTAGAAGGAGGTTGTGGTCCACCCTCTTAAGAAGTCATTGCTAGATGACTTCCCACCCTGTGGGATAATTTTCAACCTGTCTCCAATCTTCCCTTTTGGGGGAAGGTGGTTGAGAAGGTGATTGTGGAGCAGCTCCAGAGGTTCCTGGATGAAATTGATTATTTAGATCCTCATCAGTGAGGATTCAGGCCTGGATATGGGATGGAAATGGCATTGGTTGTGCTTTTTGATGATCTCTGGCTGGAGCGGGATGGGGGTAGTACATCCATCCTTGCTCTACTTGACTTCTCGGTGGCCTTTGTTGACCATCGTATCCTTTTTGGAGGGATTTCCGAGGTTGGTAGTGGGAGCCTCTGTGCTGTCCTGGTTCACTTCCTTTCTCTGTGGCCACTCTCAGTCGGTGTTGATAGGAAGTGAGAGGTCCAGCCCTCATCCACTGCTTTTCACATTTCATATCAGGTTGGCTGCATTGATTAATTTCAGATAGTGAAATAATGGGAATATTTTATCTTTTAAGCCATGGAAGAATTGGATGGTGATGAAATAAGGGTTTCATCAAGAGGAGTTTATGCGGAAAGAGATATAGTACAGGTAAGACAAAAATATTAATGTATTGATTCATTTAAAAGATTTCTATAGCCCAGTGGTTCTCAACCTTCCTAATTTTTGCAGGCATTTGAGCTTTCACTTTTTTTAAAAAAAGTGAGTCTCTAAAGCAGTGGTTTTCAACCTTTCTAATGCCGCGACCCCTGCCCCGCCGCTGCGACCCCCGGCCCTCCCCACGCGTGCACGTTGCCAGTCACCAAGATGGCGGGCTAGCGCGTGCTTAGGCGACCCCTGTGAAAGGGTCGTTCGACCCCCAAAGGGGTCGTGACCCACAGGTTGAGAACCACTGCTATAGCCCCTACCTTAAGCAATATCACCATAGGTGGCTCACAAATGACAATAAAAATAATAAAAACAGTAAAAAAAGGGGGGGGGACTCCCAGCTTCACCAACCACAGCACATCTTCACACATCCACAAAGGACTTTATTGGGCTCCATAATCAGATAAGTGAGCATGATAAGTAGAGAAACAAGCCTGGATTATTTTATGGTATCATGTGAAATCTGTGATCCACATTGTTTTGCTGCTGGTGGTATTTTTGTGTGTGCATTTGATCAGATCTTTGGTGAGAAGTAACTTTTTCTAAATTGTGTTTTAAGCACATTATGACTGTGGTTTTGATTATTATTATTTTTTGTTTCTTGTTGCTTTTTCCTGCATTCGTCTCAAAGTATTTTATTTCCTGCTTTAGATTTCATTCTTTACGACACCACAAAAGCGACACTTAAACATTTCTCCCCTGTTTCATTTCAGTTTGTACCATTTCGGGATTATATTGACAGAACTGGAAACCACATATTAAGTATGGCCCGACTTGCAAGAGATGTCTTAGCTGAGATCCCGGACCAGTTTCTTTCTTACATGAGGGTCAGAGGAATCAAGCCATCTCCGGCACCACCTCCATACACGCCACCTATTCACGTGGTGCAGACTCAAATATGAGCACTTTGAATATTGAATACTTTTCAAAATTATACAGTGCTGCCAAGAAAGAGTTCCAGTACAGTGATGCACTTTAAGAGCCAGCAAGCTCTTTGTATGCAGTAAGTAGAATTGGAAAAGAAAGAAATAAGTTAACTTCATATACCAAAATGTTCAAACTTGTTGCACGTGCAACTGAACAGCTTTTATTTACAAGAAGCAAAATGGTGAAGTTGTTTCTAAGTGTTACTGTTTCTAACAGAAAATGCCTGTTAATACTGGGGGTGGGGGGGTGGGGGTGGAGAAAGCACAAGACCACGGGTTCTATTCAAAAGTCTTTGTCTTTCTGACCTAATATGTGTATATATATATATAATGTGAATGCAAATCCTCTGTATCACTGTTTACATGTTACTACTTTTGAAATTTAACTACTTTTTATAGTTATTCTTAAACATTTGTCTTCTATCTTGCAATAGTAAAAATCCACAAGAGAAGCAATATCTCTTTGAATGATTGTCCAGACGAATTAGGTGCAAAGCTAAGAATAGAAATCGGGGACAAATGCATTCATAGGTCTCAATAATGGAAACACCTCACTGAAAAAGCTCAGTAAAGTATCAGTCTGATATATCTGAGAATAAGCTTCCAAGATGTGAATAGTGTAAGAAAATGTATTTTTGCAAGATACTCCAATCCTGAAATAACTTGTGTTTACATTTTTTTAAGATTGATTATGCTGGCATAATAAATGATAACAACAGTATCATGCACTTCTAAGAACTTTTGAGCCCTGTGTTTCCTCATGTAAGGTGTGAAATCTGTAAAGTACAGTATCTTGCATTGAATACAGTAACAGTAGACCTTTGGCGTGATATTGCTTTCTGAAGGTGAATATCTTACTATGACTGACAATTGCTATGAGGTTTGTCTAGATTGGCTATTCGAAAAGGGGTCCGGCTCATTTTGAGTTGGCTGAGACGCATATTGCCATGGAGGGCACATAAGCCGTGAATCTTATTTAACTTGATTAAAACTGCACAACTGTATTGTTTTGTGCACAACTTTGTGTATAGAACTACTCAAGTGTTTTATGATATGCCTGTTCTTATCCCAATTACCCAGTGTTTTTGCACGTACAGTTTTTACAAGAAATTCACATTTTTCTGGGTATTTGTGTCAAAATTTTACAGTGGAACAAATGGCCTTAAATCTCACAGATATCTTGGAAATGATTGTGAATTGCCTTTTACTTTTCTGTCAAAAATGTGTGATTGCCTTGTAATGTGTAGCGCTCTTTTTTGGCACGTAACCTGTTTGGTACTTTCTTTACTATTATATATGTTACACTGAATAATATGAAATTAAGGTGCGTTTTTAAAGCATGAAAGGGATTTCTTCTGGAAAAGCAAATACATATAGCATCAATAGTATATAATCCTATGTAATACAAAATCTTACATTTTAAAATATATTAATAGCAATAGCAATAGCACTTGGACTTATATACTGCTTCATAGTGTTTTACAGCCCTCTCTAAGCGGTTCACAGAGTCAGCATCTTGCCCCCAACAATCTGGGTCCTCATTTTTACCCACCTCGGAAGGATGGAAGGCTGAGTCAACCTTGAGCCGGTGAGATTTGAACTGCCGAACTGCAGCTAGCAGTCAGCTGAAGTAGCCTGCAGTGCTGCACTCTAACCACTGCGCCACCTCGGCTCTTAAATTAAAGGTCCTTAAAGTACTAGAGACGCAGTGTCTCAGTGGCTAAGATGCTGAGCTTGTCGATCAGAAAGGTCGGCAGTTTGGCGGTTCGAATCCCTAGCGCCGTGTAACGGAGTGAGCTCCCGTTACTTGTCCCAGCGTCTGCCAACCTAGCAGTTCGAAAGCACGTAAAAAATGCAAGTAGAAAAATAGGGACCACCTTGGTGGGAAGGTAACAGCGTTCCGTGCACCTTTGGCATTTAGTCATGCTGGCCACATGACCACGGAGACGTCTTCGGACAGTGCTGGCTCTTCGGCTTTGAAACGGAGATGAGCACCGCCCCCTAGAGTCGAGAACGACTAGCACATATGTGCAAGGGGAACCTTTACCTCTACCTTAAAAGTACTATCTTATTGGAAAATGCTTCTCTGAATAGTATGAGGAATAATCAAATTATTCAGAATAGCTAAATAATACTACAGATAATAACTTCTACTTCAAATATTGAAATTGCCAACCTAGATACAATTTGATACTATTTAGACAGGTATATTCAGAATTTTGAAACACTTCATAACTTCTTTGATTAAACCAGTGAAAAAATATGGTGTTTTTTTTTTTAAAAAAGAAAGTTGCCAAACACTTAAGAACTAAATATTTCTCTTATTTACATTTGCCAAATAACAACAAATGCAGTAATGTTTCCTTATTGCTTATTGTTAAGAAATTTCCCAAAACAGTTTCTTTAGATTCCATTTTTATCTGTTTTACAGTTGTGTTACTATTGAAATAAAAAAGGCAATTTCTGAATGTGTCCATTAGAATTTTTTTCTCTGGTGAGCTGAATGTTAATATAAACTAAAAGCTGGAAAAATTCTCATTTATTCCTTACACTTTGAATAATTAATTATTTCATAATTGATCTTATAAAAGCTTCCTTGCTTTAAGTTGCATCTAATTTCATGTGAAATCTTGTATCCAGTTAATCTAAAACAGTGTTTTTCAAACTTAGCAACTTTAAGACATTGCCAGTTTCCAGAATGCAGTTTGAAAAGCACTAATCTGAAATGTTGCTCATTTTTATCACTTCTTGACCAAATTTAGAATTATCATGTCTTTTCTGGGCAGTAGATTATAAGAGATATAGCAAGTAAAATGAAATGCTTTTTAATTCCCTTATTTAATAGATTCTCAGTGGTAAGTATATATGACCCAAACAGAAAATCTTACTCTAAAATTTGAAATGAAAGACATGACAAGCCAGGCTATAGGGAGGGGAACAAAACAGCAAAATCTTTGGTTAATGGGAGAAGATAGCAAGGAAGTGACAGGCCTCAGGGAGAAAGCAGAGCTGCTTAATTCGTTCTTTGCACCTGTCTTCACGCAAAAGGAGAAAAAATAGCCCAACCTGCCACAAACAGAAGTGTAAACAGACAGACAGACTAGGAATACAAATTAAAATAGACAACAAAATGGTAAGAGAACATCTGTCCACCCTAGATGTTCAATTCAACAGGACCAGATGGATTACATCTATTACTAATTCTATTGCAGGTAGACCTCAAGTAATGACTGTAAGGGATCCTGCCCATTGGGGTCGGAGGTTGGGACAAACAAATGAACTGCCTCAATTAACAAACAGACATCCCTGCTGTCTCCAGTGTGTTTATTAAACAAATGTACAGGTTATTAAGTGGAGCATGGTATGCCTCAGGGCGGAATGGGACAATTGGTTGCGGCCACTTCACCCCACCCCAGTTGTTCGTCCCTGATTGCCCCTCTCCTGGTGCTTCTCTGCTGCCAGTATTCCCCCATTGGCCCTCCCACAGTGCCTAGTTGTGGGCAATGTGCTGAGGGACAAATCTCCATGGCCAATTTCCTGTGCAAGCCAATTAGCTGTGCCTGTGGCGCACCTGCGTGCCCAGCTGTCTCACATGGTTGGAGTGCCGGAGCAGGAGTTGAAGCGACCCGGGAGAGGAGGGAGTGCAGGAGGAGGTGGTGGCAGGTGGGACAGGGACAGCAGTGGGAACCTCAGCATGGGGCGCTTGTGGGGAAGTGGTAGCGGGATCAGGGCCTCCTTGGATGTGCAAGGAGAGGCAAGAGCAGATGGCTGCCGGGAAGGCAGCTCTCATCTGCGCTCCCAGAGTTGCTTATGCACACTTCCCATGGGGGGGGAGGAACGGCCCACGATGGCAGGAGGGAGGAGGCGTGAACCCTTTTCCCTGCCTCATGTTCTTCCCCCCACCTCTACTGCTGCACTGGGATGTCTTACAAAGTTTCGGGGTACCTGTGTTGTTTAGGCTACCGCTGTGACGCCCATAGAGCCTCCTGTTCTCATCGATCCCCTTGCCTTCTGTAGGTATTTCCAACCCTCTCTCTCCAGTGTCATCCAGGGAGGTGCGTGCTTGGTAAGCCCTGCCCTCCAGTGGTGGGATTCAAAAAATTTTACTACCGGTTCTGTGGGCGTGACTTGGTGGGCGTGGTGTGGTTTGGTGGGCGTGGCAGGGGAAGGATACTGTAAAATCTCCATTCCCTCCCCACTCCAGGGAAAGCTTACTGCAAAATCCCCATTTCCTCCCGCTGGGACTCGGGAGGCAGAGAATAGATGGGGGCGGGGCCAGTCAGAGGTGGTATTTACCGGTTCTCCGGACTACTCAAAATTTCCGCTACCGGTTCTCCAGAACTGGTCAGAACCTGCTGAATCCCACCTCTGCTGCCCTCCACTCTCTTGCTCATGTGAAGGAAAATGGAATTCAAAAGAAACTTGCTTAGATTTCCGAAGACACTCTACACCTGGGAACAAGTACAAGTCACACTCCCATCTTTGCTAACTATGTCTAGCGCTTAGCTGTGCTTAATGCCATGACAGTTGACAACTAGCTGATGAGAAATTCCCCAGCTAGACAAAATTTTCAGGAGTTCAGAGAGCTGAGTCATTTTTCTAGTCTGTGATAGAAAAATAATAGCGTGCTTCTCCTTTCTTTTTTTAAAAAAAAGGTTTATTTTAAGAACAAGATAAGAAGCATCTTCAGAATCCTAAAAACAGAAAGTCTCTCACTGACAGTGGCAATTAAATTATTTGAGAGAAGACTTGATGACTTACAGAATGTAGATTAATATTGAACATTGACATATTCCTCCAAAAGAAAGGATCAGCTATCTCCCTTCCCAAATTCCATGAATGCTTGAGCAACATTGATTTTTATTGCAGCCCTGAGTGTTTTCCTGAGATAAAACTTCCCAAAGATATAAAAAATTCTGTTGCGACAGTTATGTCACAATAAATCGGAATGGTAAATTGTGAGTTACCTACATGGCTTTGGGCCATCTGAATGGATATTACTCGATTCACATACCTTGAATCAGGATGACCCCTCTAAGAGTCTATGGCTAATGCTGATCTGCCATGTAGAAAACTGCTGTCAATCACATAATGGTTCTTGGCCCTAAGGATAAATGCCAACAGTTGAAGTCAAGGAAATGTAGTTTTATGGAAGCCAGATGTTCCACTTAACATTTGAGAAGGAGGAAAGGTAAGTAGGCAGTGATGCAAAATGAGCATGGCTATTTCTCACACATGGAACGGCTCAGTTTTCCTATGCTTTGAGGAAGAGAAATTCTGTTATAGGATTTAAGTTGGCAGGGTTCACGTACTTTCCATCTCAAACTAGCAGCAAACACTACCACTTTGGTGCAAAAGTGCTTATAGGGAACTTAGGCTCTTCCAACAACCCTAGAGACTCAAATTGTGCTCCGCTCTGATTGTGGTGCAAAATTGGCAGTTCCCTAGATCTTTCTCTTGATATGTCTTGCATAGCATTACATTGCCTTCATTACATAGGGTAAGCGTCACGTATGAGAACTGCTACCAGAAAGGTTTGATTTTTTTTTTTAACAAGCATCTTCATGGCTCAGAAGTCAGTTGATGGTGATTAGCCATAATGCTTAAGTGTCTTGGAGGTTTCTGGATGATCCCGGTGAAAAGCAAAATGTTGTAAATTTATGCTGTAAACTGGATCCAGCAATGTTCTTCCGTGATTAATCTTTTTCTGCTTCCCTAGGTTTTGGTACGTTGATGCTAAGTTTTCTTTGGTTGAGGATTCTGGGAAATGTAATCTAATACATCCAAAGAGCATCAGATTAAAATAAAAGATTATTCTACTGTGGTTAAGGAGTTGAACTTGGAGGAGGCTCAAGTTTAAGTCCCCACTTGACCAGGGATTCTAGGAACAATTAAGGGCCATTCATTCTCAGCCCATCTTAACCTCCAAGAGAATGAAATAAGGGGAGATACCCCCACCCTCCCTGGTGAACTGCCTTCAGTTTTGAGGATATAAATGCGGTAACTAAATAAATAAATAGTGCTGACATTTGAGAAGGCTCCTTTTTCCTGTTTTCCTTTGGCATTTGAAGACACCAGGCAATAAGTACATTTTTCCCTCATGGCCCTAAGATCATTGGAGAGAGTTTAATTTCACCAAGTCTTCAACCCAAGTTTGTTATTTGCATTCAACGTGGGGATGGGTTGATATGTTATCATTGTTTTAAATTTGTTTATACATTGTAACCTCCCCAGAGTCTTTTCCTTCTGGGAACTATGAAAACTGAAATAAATCAACAAATAAGTTGACTGTGTATTTTATTCAAGAGGAAACATACAAATGTGACCATATTAAAACTTGCTCAGGGTTGAAATTCTGCCTAGGCTACCTGCCAAGCTTAGGAATGGGAGGGGACAATTCCATGGAATGGCAGAAGCCCCAAATGGCTGGTGCTAAAGAATCAAGACTGTAGAAGAATTGACCCAACTTTTGAAAAAGCTGGCCTTTGCGGGCTTCTTTGCCAGCACTGATGCTGGTTCTAAGGAGAAGGAAGAATAATAGATGCTCTTCCAGAAAAGAGCAACCCCTTTTTTTCCTTGAATGCCAATTCAATTCTAATGCCTGCATAGAAAGCAAACTAAAAAGATGGAACTTAATGTCCATTAGATAATGACTTCAAGCAATGATCTGTGGAATATGGAAAATGAATCAATGTACTGCTGAGTGGAGATTCCGTGTGTAGGAGATCGAACCACAGAGTTAGAAGAAGCGGAGGGTTACTAAATTTCTGTTTCTCAACCTTGGCAACTTTAAGTTGTGTGAACTTCAGTTCTCAGAATTCCCCAGCCAACATGCTGGATTTACAGGGCTGTAAAGCGGTATATACACGTAAGTCTAAGTGCTATTGCTATTTAGCAAAATAGAACTCTTCACCTCACCAAATAAGTGGTTCCACTTTCAATTAGAAAGGATTTTCTCCCCTAAATAAATCAAAATTTGCCTTCCTATAACTTAAATTCTGTGTCCTGAACGCTTACTTGAGGTTTGATATGCTGTTTATTATACTTTGTATAACTTCTATAAGAAAAAAGGGTTTCACTATTAAATTCCAATAAGTGAGAAAGTTAAGCTGAACTCTACACATGACCTTCCTCCCTCCCTCTCTTCCACATTTGCTATAATAATAGAATAGTTTGAAATAACTGGGAAGCATTTGACATGTTCTGCATGAGATTTTAACAGCAGAATTGGTGAAATTCTAATGCCATTCCTAAAGCCTGTTCTTTTGTTGATTATTCTCTTTGCACCAGTCTTCATACGTCTATAATGGTTTCTAAATTCAAAGACAGTTGAGTTTTCAACTTTATATGAGTGTTTTCTACAAAATGATTGCTTTCAGAAAGTATACATCAACAGATGGATGGGTTTCATTTCAAAGCTTGATGTGTGAGTTTTGACATTGCCCACTAATTATCAGATCAGAATAGGAGAAGAACTGTGTTAAGTCTATGGAGCCAAAACCACCAGCAATTTGATACTCCTTATTTTTGCAGCTCACAATATACTAGTGGTTTCAACTTAAGTAACGGGGATGAGTCTTTTGGAAAGGAAGAAGAGAGTTACCATGTTTAGCTGCATAGGCATGTAAACACATAATCAGCTCTTCTTATTTTTAGCCATTTTTGCTAATGTAGGAAGTAGCATTTTTCTTCTCCAGATTTGTAACTGCTCCGTGTCACCATTTAGTGAAGTATTACAAATGTTCAGGTACTTTATAGGTGCTTATGATCCCACCACACTAGAGTATGTTAGTATTTGATAAGTACCGTACTTTTCGGAGTATAAGATGCACTTCCCCCCCCCCCAAAAAAAGAGGGTGAAAATTTGGGTGTGTCTTATACACCGAATGTAGCCAAAAATGCGAGGCACAGAGGTAGCGATGGTTGTGGCAATTCCTGCAGCCTGGAACAGCTGACTGGGGGTATTCCGGGAGGCCGATCCACCCGCCAATCAGCTGCTCATCAGCTGCTCGTGCTGAATCAGGCTGCAATAATGTGCTGAAGCTGACCTGGCTGTTTGCTATTTGCTGCAAGGACTCAGAGTTTGCAGCAGCAATCACATCCAGAAAGCACACACAAGTATCTGATTCAGCCGGATTCAATAACTTCTCTTTATATATAATATAAAGTAAATATACAATACCAAAAGCAGGTTTTCCGACGTGGTAGTAATATACAAGCAAAACACAAGCAGAGGAGAGGAGTTTCAGTTTCAGTTTTGAGCAGCAGACTAGTTTACAGCTCAGCACAGACTCAGAGCCACGCCCAGGCTCCTTGCTGTCTCCTTCCTTGTTGCTCACACGCAAATAGATGCTGGTAGGAAGAGGCAGATATTTTTATCTTATATTCTTCCCCAAAAACTAAGGTGCGTCTTATACTCCGGAGCATCTTATACTCCGAAAAATACGTACCTAGAGAATATGTACCTAGAGAATCTCAAGATGCATTCCATTCCTTTCCCAGAACAACATATGGCAATTTTCCAAACCTCAAAGATCAATAAACAGATTTTTTTTTTATGTCAGGCAGCCATTTTTAAATAACAGTCTTAAAGATGGAGCCTAAGGAGGGTTGAGGAACCTTTTGCCCTCAGAGGTTTCTGAACTACATCTCCACGAACAGTAATGAGGGATGCTTGCAGTGGTCTTTCAAGTCTTCGAGGGAGATGGGTGGTTTAGAAGTATATATAAATAAGTAAATGAACATTTGAAGAGATTCAAGCTTTCCATTCCAAGTGCAGACTCCACACTTTCTTACAAGATAAAATAAATACATTGGAGGCAATGCTTTTTTCCCTTTCTTCATTTCATACCTGACCACAGATTTTCAGTTACCTTTTCTTCTGTTAAAGGTTCCTGCCATTGCTGCACCTAAATTTATTCAAAAAAAAAAAAGAAAACAAAAAGAATGCTTTTCTCCTCCTTCCTTTGAAGATGATGGCCTTAAATGATTTTACAGAGTCTATTTTACTGGGTTTGTGGAAAATATTTCAACCTCTGAACAGTCTGATTCATAATGATAGTTTTGCCTTCAAAATCAAACACATGCAAGAGTCAAGCATTTCCCATCAAGTTAATTTGATTTTCCCTATCAGCTGCTTTCTTTGAATAAGAAGTAGCCATTTTGAATGTGGAGGCAAAGGATCAAGCAAGGTGAGTCATACTACATATGAACTTTCTCCTCCACAATCTCTCATTGAAGACTGAAAAAGGAAATGTTCCTTCTTGCCATTTCTTTTGCTGCGCTGCACTCTTATTATAGTGACATAGTTGCCGCTTCCATCACTGTGATCTGGGCACCCCCTGCTGCTCTGGAGGTTGGGTCAGCCTCGAAGGCCTTTAGTCATCCCTCTGAAAAAGAAATCTAGCAGATCTGTATGTCATGGACTGTCTGTGTGGGCTGTGAATGCCAAACAAAGGCATTGGTACGTATTCTCTTTTGGTCTTAGCATTTTTTTTCCCCCCCCCCCCCCCGCAGTGCTCAAATCATTATATAAAGAACCTATTCATCCTGTGGACAATCTCTTCTAAGAAATACAGAACAAAAATGACTCCCTTCCTCTATTCTACCTGTACACATGAACGCATACATAAACACCTCTCGCTCTTGGGAAAAAAAAACTTTAGTGCAACCTACAGTACTTAAAGGCAGCCCCAGCAGGGTAACGAACAAGCTGCTGTTGAAATCTATATCTATATGAAATCTATATAGAATGTATACCATGGTATTTTTTCCCATTATTTCCACCTGGTGCAGAAGAGATCAACTAGGTGAAATGGATTTGGCCCAGATTTACCTCTACCACTCTTCAGAAAACCCCACCAGCAAATCAAGATGACGTGGTTTCTTGCTGTTTTACTCATAGCTAAACCAGCCTGAAAAACCAACATGCCAAAAACATAGAAAATAGTCCAGCTGCAGCAGAATGCCCTGTACTGTTTGTTCCCCGATTAACCGCTTTCTTCAGCTGTGGCTCTTGCTCAAAACTCACCCAGAAAATTTGCAAAGTGCCTTGCATGCATAATTTGATCAAAGCTCCATTTCATTTAAAAGTCTGTTTCCAACAGTAGCTAAGAAGACAAATTGGGAATTCACAGCAAGAAGACAAGCAATGTCACTGGCTACCATTAGGCAGAATAAGTCAATTGCCTCAAGCAGCTAATTCTGACATTAGGAAAGAACAGCAAATGTTTACTTGCAAATTCTTTTTATTGTTATTATAAGTATATGTCATTGGTTGGGGTTTTTTTGCACAGAGACTCCAGTTGACTTCAAGAAGCAGGCACTTGGTCTGCTGCCTCAGGTAGCCAAACAATTAGGTTGTTCCTATTCCCATGATCTGCTTCTTTGGGGATTTTGCCACACACTGAATATTTTGCTGAAGTAATGAAAAACTAGTTCACATGTGCTTAATATAAATGTGATGCCATTCAGGTTAATCAGGAACCTAACTTGTTATAGAAGCCCTTTTCGTGCCATTATGACAATTCTGATCAGGAGTGAGATGTGATATAGTGTCAAATTTCAAACATCTTGGTGTAAAAGAATGCACAACTTCCTCCAATCCACAGGAAAACAATTAGATAGTGACTAAACTGATGGACTGACACTAGGAATTTAGGCTTACTGTCAGTTACAGAAGCTCACTAGGGCCAGGCTTACTCTCAGCCCCATATGAGAAAGACATATAATATCTTACCAAGGTAAGCATAGTTTAAGAGATACTTGAGACCCGTATAATGCCTCTGGAAATGTTGCCATGTCCTGAACACAGCCATGCCAAGTAGTTGCCCTTCTGCTGATTTAGAGCTTTTCTCCAAGGCATTTGTAATTATTAATGGAGGGTCAGAACCTGTGGCCTTTCAAGCACCCCCTACTCAGGGGTGGGTTCTAACTTACCTTGCTGCCGGTTCGCTTCCTCCCACGCCGCGTGGCATTGCCTCGTGGGCGCGTGCATGCTTTGCGTGCGCGCACATGCGCAGTGCTGAAAAATCCGTTAAAAATCCCCCCCCCCAAAAAAGCCAAAAACAAGATGGTGACGCATGCACAGTGCCGGAAACTCGGCTTCTGCACATGCGCAGAAGGAAAAAGCAAAAATTAAAAAAAAAATCCCCAAAAAAGATGGTGGCGCCCATGGACTGGCACCGACAGAACCGGTTCCGTGACGTCACTGTGACGTCACCAGCGGGTCACTACCGGTTCGGACAAACCAGTCCGAACCGGGAGGAACCGACCTCTACTATTCCTAATGTTGGGAAGTATTATGAGGAAGAAGAAGGGCATAATCTGGAGGGCCATAGATCTTCCACATGCCACTGCACACATATCAATAGGAAATTCTCTTATTATTTATTAAATTTGTATGCCGCCCAACTCCCAAGGGACTCTTCCAGCTTTTGGCTTTCCTCAATGGAAAGTGTGTGAGCCTTCAAGTCAATGTGAACTTCCAGCGACTGCCTAAACAAGTCCTAGCAGTTTTCTTGGTAAAATTTCAGAAGTGGTTTGCCATTGCCTTCTTCTAGGACTGAGAGAGCACAACAGCCCAATGGCTTTGTAGTCTAGTTAGGACTAGAATTAATGGTCTCCTAATTTCTAGTCAAATGCCTTAACTGTTGACTAAACTAGCTCTCTCTTCATTGATTAATAGATTAATAGGCACGTTAATCTAATTTAGGTTAATTTAAGACAACAGAATCAGATCCTTACTGTTTCCCTCTTTTTGACAAAACATAAATTAACCTAAATTAATGAACAAAATGATGTGATGAACAAAAGTGATGAACAAAAAAAAAAAAAAACCACTGCCACTCCCTTAATTAAATGCAAATTCAGAATGGTACAAAACAAATAAAACTGCCTTCGTCTGGTTGAATCACTGATTTCAAATTTAAAAATTTAAAATAGATTGGCCAAATAATCATGATTAAGTAGTAATTAAGTATTATTCTCCAGTGATAATTCTGTATGAAGGAAGTTTTAATTTCTCCAGAATTCTCCAGAAAATCCCAGGTTACAGCGGCAAGCCACCTCTATATTCTTTCCAGGAAAAAAATCCATAGATTTTCCTATCAAATTCCTAGAAACTAAGCTCAACTCAGAGATGTTAATTTTTGCAAATTGCTCCTTTGGTGTTTTTTTTTCTTCTTCCACCTTTTCCTTGTATTTATTTACTTCTTCCACCTTGTTTCCTATTGTAAACCATCATAAGTGACACAGAGGTTAACATGATGAAAATGAAGCTGTTTCCATGAAGAAAAAGTCAGCTGCCTAAACAAGAGGGGAAATCTAATGTACTCTAGACATATGAATATCATGGCTCAATTATATTTTCAATCAGCTTCAAAGAATAGCTCATGATAATGGATAAAGAAATGGCTAATTCAAATGGAAGACCAAAGTTCAGGTCACTAAATGACAGAAGGAAGCAAAGGATTCCTCTTCTGCTTGATTTTGTAGGTTTAACTTTTTCAAAGCTTTTGCAGATAAAAAGCTAGCAGACTGGTGGCTCGGCGGCTGGATCTGGCCTAATGTTCTTTTTGGGCCATCTTTTAATTCATGGTTTTGTTTTGTTTTCAATTTTTTAAAAAAATATTAAAATTTTATAATTGCTTTTCAACATCATTTCCTTGTGAACTCTAAACCACAAATGACAATGCTATCCTATCTTTTGTTTATTAGCTAGCATAGGGTTTATTAGCAGTACTTTAGCAAAATGGACACAGGGTCAAAAGATTTGATATACAAAGGGAGAAGAACAAAGGAGAACTTTTCAAATGCTGGCTCCCACCCCCTCCCCACCCCCATCTTAAAAAATTTCCAGGTGGTGAAAAAAATGTGAGCATGGTCATCAGTGATGGGTTGCTACCGGTTCACCCCAGATCGGGTGAACCGGTAGCGGCGGCAGGAGGCTCTGCCCACCCGCCCGGACATCTCTGTGCATGCGCAGAAGTGCCCCGCGCATGCGCGCTCCCAATAGCGAACCGGTAGCGAAGGTAATTGAAACCCACTACTGATGGTCATGCTTGGGAACTTTCAATCTGTCTCACAGGATCTCAACCAGCAAATCTAAAATTCATGATCTTCATGAAGGAATGCTCCTAAAAAATTATTAAATGTGGGGCCCACAGATGTCATCCAGCCTTTTCTTTTCTAAACCTCTTTGAAACTACATAGAATTGGGACTGGGGAGTATCATCCTAACTGTTTTAAAGAGCTCAAAAGGAGTTACTATCAGTGAACTTAAAAATATAATTGTCTTTGTAAGATTGGCCTCTATACTATAAGATTGGAAAATGGCTGGAAAATATTTTATTCTTCGCAGAGACTGAATTATTAAGGCCTAAAAACTTGTGTCTTTTCAGCATGGTAAGAGGGCATGTTGTTTTGTGTTATGTTATGTTGTGTTATGTTCTGTAAAGCAGTGAGAAGGCTGAAGCTGAAGCTACACTGGCCTATATCTCCATGTCTCATCATGGGCCTGGGACACTATCACTCAACTGCCCCCCTACCTCCTATCTTGATTTAGAGCCACACTACATCCAATGTTCCCTCTAAGCTGCGCGGCTGCACGGCTGCACGGCTGCACGGCTGCGTGGCACGTGACAGGGAATCGCCGTGCGGCAGTTTCTAACTGCCGTGCAGCGATTTCCAATGTCAGAGGGAACATTGCTGCGTGGCCGCGCACCTGACAGGAAATCGCCGCGCGGCAGTTTCCAACTGCCGCGCAGCGATTTTCAATGTCAGAGGGAACATTGACTACATCTCTGATTCCATCTCAGCTCCCCTATTCAAATACCACTTAAAGTTTGAGTGAGAGAGTTCAGATGACTCAAGGCTCTCCACCTTCTAGGTGTCACAAGGCCTAGCATTTGAAATGTTCTGCACCCCACAAAAGACTCTGATTAGATTGGCCTGAGAGCACGAACCACTATTCAGAACCTTCTCAAGGATCGTCCACTGATGAACTCTGCATTCTCTATTTGCACAGCTTAACAGAAACCAAGACTGCAAAAAAGGTGGGACGTTTTAAGACTTTGCAATCCCTTTAGAAAGGTTGGGGTTTGCTGCCATGCAAATTATGATGCCTTGACCATAGATGACTTCAGAGTCATCTACCCTAATGGAAGAGAGTCTCGGGTAATCACTGAACAAAAACCCTTACTACACTTGACTCACTTCTACTACCTTCTCATGATATCAATATTGACGTTGGCAGCTGTGGCTGTGGAGCCTCTAGAAGAAAGAAGACAGATTCCCCAAACTAACCAAGGAAGAATAGAAGAAAATTCTGCAGAAGAAACAAGTTTCTTGTTGCCATTTAGTACAATTTAAGAAGAGAAAAAAACATTATTTCTTCCTGCAATCTAAATGATCCAGTTTGACCAAATGCCAAGGTTGCTTCTGAAATCCATCAATCATTGCAAACAATAGATTTATGTTCTTTCACAGAGAGCGGGGAAAATTCTCAAGACAAATGGTCTCTATGTTTGTCCAATAGAGAAATGTTGGCAGTTAAGCATTTCTTTAATAACAACATCAACATCGGGCCTTGAGGAAAGTCTTTTAGTATCCTAAATCATCAGTTTTCATGATGTCTAGAAAGTTAAGACAACCAGAAAGACATAGAGATGATTACTCTACAGATATTAAATCTCTGATTCCCGTAACCTTTAATTGGATAAAACTGTGTACCATAGGGTGAAACATTTTGAACAAAAGTACCTCAAATGGACCAACTTACAGAATGTGTCCAAAATCCAGAACCCATGAAATGAATGTGGAATTGAAATTTGGCAAATTTTGTAGAACGCTTTATGACATAAATATAAAACAGTTTATGACATATGTCATAAAACATTTTCTGTGCTGATGTTTGCGCTGTACAATTCAATGTAGACTAAGCAGTTTGTGACAAAATGCAAAATATTATAAAACATTTCCTATGTTAATTGTGCTAACCAATTCAACATGGACTGTTTTCAAGGCAGATATTCTACATCTCTGAATGTATCCCAACTTTTTCAGTGAAGGCAGCACATTAGAATTTCTGTCATTGCTACACGGTGGTGCAGTGGTTAGAATGAAGTATTGCAGGCTAACTCTGCCCACTGCCTTGAGTTCGATCCTAACCGGCTCAGTGTTGACTCAGCTTTTCATCCTTCCAAGGTTAAAATGAGGACTCAGATTGTTGGAGGGCAATATGCTGACTCTGTTAACTGCTTAAAGAGTGCTGTAAAGCACTGTGGAGCGGTATATAACTCTAAAGTGCTATTGCTATTGAGGAATCTGGTAAGGAAATATCTCTGAAATGATGACTTAGTGGCTCATGGGTTCTCTACTGCCTTTATGTCACGGGTGTCAAACTCGATCGTGTCAGGTGATATATCATTACGTATCACATTTGCTGAGCCGGGGTGGGTGTGGCCTGCACGTGACGCATCCGGCCCGTGGGCCGCCAGTTTATGTCTTTCTTAAAGCAGAATAGAGAATTGCTTGTATTTTATAAGGTCTTAATGATCTCATTTTCCCGCTGACCATTGAATCAGAAACATTTCTGATCCCATCCTATATGATTGTCTTATTTTTGGTTTTCCTTCAGTGGACGTACTTTCAATGTGTTCTGTTGCTTTAACTTTAGGCCATCCTGAGACATTTTTGAAAGATCAGTTATGCAAACTGATCAAATAAAATGAATGGCTGAGTAGACGGAAATGGATTTCCATATGCAACTGCATTACAACACTGACATCTTGATAAAAAGGACAATGGAATTATCTCTAAACAACGTGTACATATATATGACTAATCTACATCAATAAAAATATATCTATACTAGAGAGGTATGACATGACCATTTAAAAACAACTCACATAATTACAACTAGGATGTAAAATCTTAAATATAGGACCTATGACTAAAATGCTTAATTACTGTGGGTGTGATGCGTTGGGTAGGAACTAACAGTGTTGGAATTTATTCTGGATTTATAATCGTGCTTTAAAAAATGTGCTCACTTTGCATTTATGATCTGATATACTACCAAATAATAAAAAGGCTGATGAATATTATTTTCTATGGCCAAAGGGTAATTATTTATTAAAAATAAGGCAGAATTAAATATTTTGAATGTGATGGTTAGAGGCAGGGGTGGGTTCCTACCAGTTCGGACCAGTTCTCCCGAACCGGTAGCGACTCGCTAGTGACGTCATCCGAACCGGATCGGTGGTTGCCGGTCCGTGGGGGCTGCCATCTTTTTTTTATAATTTTTTCCCGATTTCTTTTTTTCTGAGCATGCTCAGAAGGTGACTTCCAGCACTGTGCATGCGGTCGCCATCTTTTTTTGGCTTTATTTATTTTATTTTTATTTTTTTTCTGAGCATGCTCAGAAGGTGACTTCCAGCACTGTGCATGCGGTCGCCATCTTTTTTGGCTTTATTTTAATTTTTTTTTCTGAGCATGCTCAGAAGGTGACTTCTGTGCATGCGGTCGGCATCTTTTTTTGGCTTTTTTTAAATTTTTTTTTCTTAGCATG
>QLTV01003977.1:1332648-1372788 GCA_003457575.1 Thermophis baileyi | reverse complement strand
AACTTGCTGTATGGGGAATTCTGGGAGTTGAAGTACACAAGTATTAAAGTTGACAAGTTTGAAGACCTCTGGTCCATGGTTTGTGATATTTTGGTTCAATACTTAGTGGAAAATAACCTGTACTATTCTTTTTTAAAAAAAACAAAACATTAACAGAGTTGGAAGGGACCTCGTAGGTCATCTAGTCCAACCCCTTGCTCAAGCAGGATGCCCTACACCATTTCTGACAATTTTGTGTGTTTCTGTTTGATAACTGGTTGTTGAGGTAATTGCTTCTTCCAGTAATCACCTTTTATGTGACTCCATGGCTGCTTTCATATTTATTTATTTATTTATTAAATTTGTATGCCACCCAACTCCCAAGGGACTCTGTGTGTTCATCTGTGTGTGGCTTTTAAGTGCAGGTTGGTCCTTGACTTACAACTAGTCATTTAGTGACTGTTCAAAGTTACAATGGCAGTGAAAAAAGTGACATGACCATTTTTCACACTTAACTGTGAAAAATGGTAATAAGTAATTTTTTCCATGCCATTGTAACTTTGAACAGTCACTAACCTGTTCAAAGTTACAATGGCAGTGAAAAAAGTGACATGACCATTTTTCACACTTAACGACCGATGGTCATTAAGTGTGAAAAATGGTCATAAGTCACTTTTTCACCACATTTTACAAGTTGGCCACTCCCACCCAGTCACACGACCGCCAAGCCACTCCCACCCAGTCACATGGCCATCAAGCCACTCCCACCCAGTCACATGGCCGTCAAGCCACTCCCACCCGGTCACATGGCCATCAAGCCACTCCCACAAAATTAAGCCACGCCCACAGAGTGGTAGTAAAAAATTTTGGAACCCACCCCTGGTTAGAGGGTATGTACTTTTTTTTCTTCTTTGCATAAACATATTAAAAATGATTGCTGTAAATACTGTATATTATGGGGAACTGTGAATTTTGAACATCCAACTACAGCAGCAAGATACAAATTTCTTTTAATAAAAGGAGTTCAATCAAGACTTTTTTTAACATGAATAAAAAGCACACCAACACTCAATTACTTGGTCACTTTTAATAATCAGATTAAAAGAGACAAGATTTTATTTCTTTGACAATGAAAATATTTTTATTTATACACCTCCAAGGTGGGTCATTAAAATGCAGTTGAAGTTTCACCTTTTTCAATATGAAACTTGGAGGTCTTCTAGTCCAACCCCCTGATCAAGCAGGAGATCCTATACCAGTGATGGCGAATCTTTTTTTGCTCGGGTGCCAAAAGGGCAATGCCCCTCCGCAATGCCCCCCATAATGCAATGCCCCCCACGCATGCGCGCACAACCCCTCGCACTCAACCCCGTGCATGCGCGCAGGAGTCACTGAAACCTCCGGAGCCAGTGGATGGCAAAAAACGGATTCCAGCAGATTTTCGGCCTTCCGAAGGGCGGGCGGAGGTCATTTTTGCCTTCCCCAGGCTTCAGGAAAGCCTCCGGAGCCCAACGGCCCAACCGGAAGTTCAGAAACGAACTTCCGGTTGGGCCATTTTCACCCTCCCCAGGCTTCAGGAGGCTTTCCTGAAGCCTGGGGAGGGTAAAAAATGGCCCAACTGGAAGTTTGAAAATGAACTTCTGGTTGGGCCATTGGGCCGTTTTCACCCTCCCCAGGCTTCAGGAAAGCCTCCTGAAGCCTGGGGAGGCTGAAAAATGGCCCAACGGCCCAACCGGAAGTTCGGAAATGAACTTCTGGTTGGGCCGTTGGGTCTGTTTCTCGCCATCCACAGGCTCCTGAGGGTTTCCTGAAGCCTGGGGAAGGCGAAAACGACCTCCCACCTGCCCTCCGGAAGGCCGAAAATCAGCTGGCCAGCGCGCACATGTGTGCTGGAGCTGATATAGGGCAACGCCTCGCGTGCCCTCAGATATGGCTTCGCGTGCCACCTGTGGCATGCGTGTCATAGGTTCGCCATAACTGAAGTCCACCGACCCTGAAGTGCACCAGTTCCACAGACCCTGAAGTCCTTGCCCGCACTGCCAACCCCCCCCTCACCGCTCCTTGTAGGGGAGGCTTCTCTCACAGTCGCCCCTCCAGCCTCCCACCCGTGGAGGATGTGCCCCGCTCTGCCACCAATCAAGTGACACCCCCCCTGCGCATTTTCTCTCCCCCCCACACACACACCTCGCCTAGAGAAACAGGCTTCCTTTTAGTGACCTCATCAAACCACAAACAGCTCCAATAGCAATAGCAATAGCACTTAGACTTATATACCGCTTCACAGTGCTTTACAGCCCTCTCTAAGCGGTTTACAGAGTCAGCATATTGCCCCCAACAATCTGGGTCCTCATTTTACCCACCTTGGCAGGATGGAAGGCTGAGTCAACCTTGAGCCTGGTGAGACTTGAAGCCTAGACAAACAGGCTTCCTTTTAGTGACCTCATCAAACCACAAACACCTCCGAACAGGGCACGGATCTCTAAATAACTGGGGGGGGCAGGGGGGCTGCTGAATCCCTTGGTGGAAATTCCTTCATGGCGGCAGGACTGCTGTGGGAAGGGTCTCCAGCTCGATCTCACCAGAGACAATATTGGAAGGAAGGGGAGGACCTGGAGGTGCCCACCCTCCCTGGCTTGGGGAGAAGGACGGAATTTAACGGGCCTTAGTGCAACAGCCGCTGGGAAAGGTGGAGACAGAAAGGGGGCTTTTCTGTCCTGGGGGGGTAGTTTGGCTAACCCTCCACTGGCTGCTCAGGAGGCAATCTCTAAATACCGGGGGGGGGCAGGGGGGCTGCTGAATCCCTTGGTGGAAATTCCTTCATGGCGGCAGGACTGCTGTGGGAAGGGTCTCCAGCTCGATCTCACCAGAGACAATATTGGAAGGAAGGGGAGGACCTGGAGGTGCCCACCCTCCCTGGCTTGGGGAGAAGGACGGAATTTAACGGGCCTTAGTGCAACAGCCGCTGGGAAAGGTGGAGACAGAAAGGGGGCTTTTCTGTCCTGGGGGGGTAGTTTGGCTAACCCTCCACTGGCTGCTCAGGAGGCAGCTCCGATGCCTGAGCTACTTTCGCCCGTGGCTCCCCAGCCCACCTCCTCGCTCGCTCTTTCGCTCGCTTCTTCTCCTCTTCTGCTTTCCGCCCACGCCCCTTTCACAGCCCCCTCGCTACCGGAGCTGCCCTCTGGATTTGGGGACGGGGCAGATCCAGGTTCTCCCTCTGTCCCTGACCTTCCTCTCCATCGGTGTGCGGGGAAACAACAAACCACTTCCCGCAGCGGGTGGCGGGACTAGCATCCCCACGGAGAAGGGAGGGATTCTTCTCCCGTTGCTATTTGAAGGGAAGCAAAACGAAACAAAATTTGGGGGCTTCTGAGGGACAGGAGGATTGGGAATGGGGCTTCCTCCAGCGGAGAGCGCTTTTGAACCTTGGAGGAGTTGGAGTGAGAATCTGTGCTGCAGGGGGGGGGCAGTGAAACAGGCAGTTCCCCACCTGCCCCACAATGCCCCCCCCAACTCTCCAAGATCCCCGTGCCCATCCCTGCAGCCCCGAAGGAGCCTGAGTGGGAGCCTGGGTGGGGGAGGCGGCGTTGCGGGTGTGCCCCACCCCCCAGCGAGACTCCTGAACAGCCAAAGGCAGCTCCACAAGTATCCTCCCGGCCCAAGCGAGTGCCGCAGACCTTCCCTTCCTGTGATTGGCTGGCGGCGAAGTGTCCCGTGCGCCCAAAAGGCTGGGGTGAACAGGCTTTTGGGCCCGTTCGGCGAATGGGCTGTCACGAAGGGCCTGGGACCGGAGGGCCTGGGAGGGAGGGGTTGGGGCGAAGAGTTAGGGGTGTTTCAGCCAAGGAGAAAAGTCAGAGGCGAATGGCTGGGGGGCAGAACCCTGGGGGCGAACCAGGCGCGGCCAATCAGACGAGGCGAACAGTCCCATTCCGCTCTCACAGTTACTACTATTGAGCCAAGATTTATCTAATCTGAACCTGTACATTTGGTATATCTTGCCTAAGTGTAGAACCTTATTTTTTGTCTGTTGAATTTCATTTTGTTGGATAGGCCCAGTGTTTGAGTCTGTTGAGGTCCTTCTGGATCTTGAGCCTATCTTCTGGGGTATTAGTTATTCCTGCCAGCTTAGTGTCACCTGCAAATTTGATGAGTTCCCCTTCTATTCTCTCATCTAGATTGTTTATGAAGATATTGAAGAATACTAGGGCTAAAACGGAACCTTGGGATATCCCTCTGCTTACTTCCCTCCATGTAGATATAGTACCATTAAGGACTACATGTTGAGTACAGTTTGTCAGCCAATTACAAATCCTTCTGGTGGTGTTGCTGTCTATTCCACAATTGTTTAGCTTATCAAGAAGTAGGTTGTGGTCTACTTTGTCAAATGCCTTACTGTCATCCAAATATACTATGTCCACAGCATTTCGCTGATCTAATTTAGTCACTGTCAAAGAATGAAATAAGATTTGTTTGGCATGATCTGTTTTGGACAAACCTGTATTGGCTTCTGCTTATAACTTTTCTTGCTTCTAGTTGTTCGCAGAACTGTTTTTTGATTATCTTTTCCAGGATCTTCCCAGGTATTGATATCAGGCTAATTGGACTGTAGTTTCCTGGGTCTGTTTTTTTCCCTTTTTTGAAGATGGAAACCACATCAGCTCTTTCCCAGTCCTCTCGTAGTTTCCTAGTGCTCCAGAATCTTTGAAAGATATGATTCAATGTTTCCAAGATCACATCTGCCAGCTCCTTCAGAACTCTGGGATGTAATCCCTAAAGTCCCAGTTATTTGAATTCATCTAGAGCGGACAGGTGTTCTCTTACCATTCTCTTGCTTATTTTAATGAGATTGTCATCATGAACAGGACAGAACAATAAACTATGATTATGCAAATATGGATCAATGCAATGTGTAAACCCCATCAGAGAGTCAGCCCCAAATGACCCCTTCAAACCTCTCTTCAAAACCTTGACTTTAGATCAGTTCAGAGCTATGATACTGATTTCTTTTTAATTCACTTGACAGCTATGGTTGTTGCATAAAACAAAGGTGTTTCTTTCAGGAACACTACTCAGTGGAACATTAAAACAAGGCTTTGGATTAAATATTGGGATGAACATCATGGAGGAACAGAAACACACACAAATGCCTGTGAAAGGAGAAATCATTACAATTCCGTAGCAAAGAACATTTTCCTCTCTACATGTTCACTTCAACGCTGCTTTAGGGTTTTTCCCCTCCCCCATTAGCTCTTCAAGCAGATACTAACGCAGCTATTAGCCCCTCTCTTACACCAGTGGAATCACACAAGTTAATTGCAGGTCTGCTGCTCGAGATTTACATGAAAGTGCCACCCACAGACATGATACAACTAAAATGCAGTTGCCTTGCGTGATTAAAAATAATATTGCAACTAGTGTGACTTTTAAAAGAACTCTTCCCATTCTCCAGATTCCTCCAGCCAAGAAATGCCCTCCATTTCCTGACCAGTTGAGCTTGTTGTGAATTACGGGAGTGAAGTCCCAAAGGTGCTTTTTCAGGAGGCAACTGGACTTCCTTGTTTTTTACTCTACAGACTTTTAGCTCTACAGACTTTTAGCTCTACAGACTTTTAGCTATTGGGATGAACACCCTTTGAATGGTGTGGGAGTAGGAATGGATTTCCAGAGGGGAAAAAATTAAACCTCCAAATGCTTCAAGGACCCTCTAAAAGGATGCAAATGACCAGCTGTCTGCAAGGAATATAAATTCTTCCATTCCCCCACCATTCAGTCACAGCTGAAGAAACTTCTTGGATGAGAAGCTAAATGTCTTCAAAAGAAAAAACAAGAAAGTCCAGTTGCCTCCTGAAAAAGCACCTTTGGAACAACCATGACCTGGATGACTGAGAATCTCTACAGACTTTTTTGGGAGTGAAGGCATCAGTTTGAGCAGTGTGTGTGTGTGTGTGTCCGTGCTTCCACGCTCTTTACTCCCTCCATAAAAAAGTAAAGGAAATTAGAATCTCGCGCAAACACACACACACACACACAAACAGAGTTCTTAGTTAAGGTTGTATGTATGTGTCTGGTTATACACAAACTAACAAATTAAATGGTTATGCAGAGAACTACAAAACTATTAAGCCAGGGGTCCCCAACCCCCGGTCTGTGGACTGGCACTGGGCCGCAGCATGTCAGGAACTGGGCCAAAGCCACATCCATGGGATACTGGCAGCATGAGAAACCACACCTCTTTGGTCCACGGAAAAACATCTCTCCACAGAACCAGTCCCTGGTACCCAAAAGGTTGTGGGCCGCTGTGTTAACCCACTTTTCTCCTTAAAAGGCCTCTGAAATAATAGCATGTAGCTCAGAGGTGGGATTCACTTACCTTCCTTACCGGTTCACAAATGTGAGTGTGCGCGCACGCTCGCTTCGCTCGCACGCACCTCGTCTGCGCATGTGCACATCCTTCTGCGCATGCGCAGTGCTCGCGCATTATGTCGGGGTGGATGGGCGAAGCCTCCCACAGTCGCCGCTACCGGTTCACGCGATCCGGAGAGAACCGGCTGAATCCCACCACTGAGTAGCTGAAGGTGAGGTGTCAAAAGATATCATTAAGACCTCTCACGTAACAAGAGGGCAAATCATCCAGAGGTTCCAAAGAGGTGCAACATTACCAGAGAAAGGATTAATTTTATTCCAGCTTCAGATAAAGTGCCATGAAGACTGGGGTTGGGAAGCTGGAGAAACCAGCTTGCAAACACTTGCCATCTTGAGATTGCACAATCCAGTGCTTTTCTAAATTGTGGCAAAGATTGTGTTTCAAGATATCCTGAGAGCTTCTGGCTACTCAAATTTAATTACAACAGTTTCTGATGAAAAATCCTTGAAAACATATTTTTCCCCTCCTTCAAAAGCTGTTCGGAGAACAAGAATGCTCTGTGAACTAGCTCAACAGCAGACCATATCAGGTGTCCTCCCCCCACAAGTGAAACAGCAAGGATGCTGTGGGGGAGGGGGTTGGAGAAAGGCAAGATGGTATTCACAGACATGTGATTTAAGGTTTCCTCTTTCAAATGTACCTTGAACTTATAATGTCATGTGCCATCTACACCAGGGGTATCAAACTTGCGGCCCGTGGGCTGGATGCGTCACGTGCTGGCCACACCCACACCTGGTTTAGCAAACAAAGGAATAGCAACTGGAAAATGAGTGGAAATGCCTCATTTGTGGTTGCACCCACCAACGCCCCGCCTACCTACGTGACTACATCAGTTGAACTGTTCTGATTGGATAACATCCTTTCCAAGAGGGGAGGAGTGTTAAATATGTTAATAGGGAGGGAAGCCTGGGACGAAGGCTTCCCTCAGGTCCACGTTCCAGGCGGAAAACAATAAAGGTTTAAAATCATTGATTCACAGTACAGGCGGGAAAATAGAGCAACCTCAGTGGTTGGACTGCCTGACAGCTCCCTTTAAAAGAGGGAGCTGTTGGACAGCAGTCTCAGTCAATTGTACCGGTCTACCAATAAAGAGCTGTAGTCACTATACTGAAGTCCTGCCTCTTCAATTCAACCCCAACTTAACACTCATAGTTACAATTACTGCAATGTCCCCACTAGTCATAGGATTGCAATTTGGATACTTGGCGACTGACTTACAGTTACAATGTTGCAGCATCCTGTGGTCACATGATCACCATTTGTGACTTTCGCTGCTGACTTCCAACAAGCAAAGTCACTGGGGAAGCCAGCAGGGAATACAAATGGCGACCGCAGGGCATCATGCTTAACGGCCGTGTGGGATTCACTTAATGACAGCAGCCAGAATTGCTGTTGTAAGTCAGCACAGTCATGTGGCATTTACGACCACATCACTTACCGATCTCAACGACTATTGTTAAATGAGGGCTACTTGTATGAAACAAAAAGTAGACGGAGGGGAGAAATGGATAGCCCCATATAACGGACCAAATATCAGAAACATCCTGTAGGAGACGCTTCTTTTTGCTTAATTACTATTTTTAAAAATGGGCTATGTGCGCTGTCTTTTAAGATTGGGCACATATCGAAAGCAGCTTTCTGAAAGCCAACCCCATTCTTGCTACTTCATCTCCATTTTGAGGCGGAGGTTTCTAAAAGATGCTGATGGAGCTTGACTGGAATCTGCTGGCTCTTTGATCATGATGTGAACGGCTCAGTAGCTATTCTTAAGAAGAAATTGTTTCTGTGGCTGACTGAGCATCCAGCCCCAGGCATCGCGCAAAGGAAAATGACTGCCAAAATGCAACTAAAAAAATAGAATGTTCAATTAATTGCTTACTGTATAATCTTACTGATTACTTGTGCAAGTGTCAATAGATATATATTTAAAATACTGTTAACAATAAAAGGTTCTCCCCTGTCTAATCTGATCCTTTAATAATTGGCACTGAAGTAGATGAAAGAGGAAAGCCAGCTGCAATTATTCCAGTAATTTTGCAGTGTAACGATTATCCTTATGGCCATAAATAAAAGCAAAGGAATTTTTTCCCCCTCCTTTGAAAATTACTGGTATTAGAAGCTGTTCCTCTTGAGTCTGGGGAGGGAAGTAAACACGCCTAACTCTCTTTAACATTAGCAAACCCTGTGGCCTTCTCCAATAGTAGTAATAGTAATCATAACAACAATAACAATTGCTTTGAGCTTCATGTGAAAAATATTGCAAAATGTACTGTACAGAAATAAAGTCGCCAAGCAGGGACTTGGAGTGGCAGGCCGAAGCCATCTTATTTGGACACTTTGGCCTGCCACACTTTATGCTTTTGAAACGTATTCTTGCTGTGGGAATTTGGGAGGGGCTGTTGCATGAGGGATGTAGAAATGTAGCCATAACAAATTCCTTTAGATTCTCAAGGTCATCCTTTGTCCAGCACCTGCCCGGAAGCTGATGGGAGTAACGGACACGTTGGCAGAAGACGACTGGCCAACATGATGGACTTGTGGGTGTGGGGACAAGGGGCTTGATCTTTCAACTGGGTGGAGAAACCCTCGTAGCGTCAGATTCGGGTTTCTCACAGATGTGCCAACATGGCTTTACTAATAAATTGGAACTTTGAGCAATACTTTGCATTTGACTCTGATTTAGTTTTAGATGCTATTTGGAACCCTGACACGGAGACAGCCTTGATGTGAGGATAGCATCCTTGGTGGAAAGGCACTGTATTTGTAAGTGACATCAGCTGGCTTCTATCTCTGGGAGGGCTCAGTTGAGACATCTCTGGTGGAAGACCCGGTGGTATTGAAGTCAAACTATGGTGGAGAAACTAAAGACCCTGGAAAAACTCTGTGAGAAAGCGCTACACACTAGAAAGGATAAGTGTAACAGGTGCTAGTTTCATATGCTACACTAAGGCATGATGGATGGTGGTGTGGTTACTGCTCAGAGTAGGGTTGGGTGACTTGGTGATCAAAGGCCATGCTTAGTGTTTGGAGGAGGACATGATGCCAAGGCCAGGGACTTCATGTATGAAGGACTAAAGATTTTCACAACAGGGGAAGGGGGGGGGATTTAATAGTCTTTTAAAACTATGATAACATTCACTTACATAACTTTACATTGTGTGTATCTTCGGCCTTAAATGTGTAGGAAATTGCACCAGCGGTTTTCACTGTTGGTCACAGAGAAGCAGTAAGGGCAGGGGGCATCTGTGGCTACATTCTACTGCCCTCTCTGGCTTAGCATCATATGGCAGGCAGCCAGTATAGATTTATTAGAGGAGACTCCGATGCAGAAGTGTCATGGTCTGTGGGAGACAGGATGAAGAACCCCAGCCTGGACAATAGTCTGATTAATAGAATAACAGAATAACACAGTTGAAAGGGATCTTGGACTTGGAGATCTTCCAGTCCAACCTCCTGCTCAACCAGGAGACCCTATACCACAGGTGTCAAACTCGATCGTGTCACATGACGTGACGTATCGTGACATTTTTTGCCTTTGTGGAGCCGGGGTGGGCGTGGCCTGTGCGTGATGCATCCGGCCCACAGGCTGCCAGTTTGACAAGTCTGCCCTATACAAACAAGTGGCTGCCCAGTCTCTTTTTAAAAGCCTCCAGTGAAGGAACACCCACAGCTCCTGAAGGCAAGCTGTTCCCCTGATTAATTGTTCTCACTGTCGGGAAATTTCTCCTTAATTCCAGGTTGCTTCTCTCCTTGATTAGTTTCCATCCATTGCTTCTTGTCTTGCCTTCTGGTGCTTTGGAGAATAGATTGACTCCCTCTTCTTTGTGGCAGTATTGAAACATTGCTATCATGTCACTCTAGTTCTTCTTTTCACTAGATTAGACATACCCAATTCCTGAAGCTGTTCTTCATATGTTTTAGCCTCCAGCTCTCTAACTATGTTTCTTGCTTTTTTTTTTTTCTGCACTCTTTCCAGAGACTCTACATCTTTTTTATAATACGGTGACCAAAACTGGATGCAGTATTTTAGGTGTGCTCTTACCAAGGCTTTATCAAACAGTACTTCATGCGATCTTGATTATATCCCTCTGTTAATGCAACCTAGGATTGTGTTAGCTTTTTTGGCTGCTGCCATACACTGCTGGCTCATATTTATGTGATTATACAGGGTTATTCAAAAAGAATGAACCGATTTCATGATGCAATATTTTATTAAGGAAAAGTAATACAAAACTCCAGCCAAGTCACAAGTATTCTACTCACAATCAACTTTTATTTCCTGTCTTACAAATGTTCAATGTGGCCACCACCTGCAGCACGGGCAACATCAATGCGATAAGAGAATTCCTCCCAGGCGAATATCAGCATATCACAATCCACTGAGTTGGTCGCTGTTGTTATTCAATGTTTAAGGTCATCGAGGTTAGTGAGTAGCGGTGGAACATAAACACGATCTTTTACATATCCCCACAAGAAAATATCACACACGGTTAGGTCTGGGGATCTCGCAGGCCAAGCACAAAGAGCAAGGTCTTGGGCCCCCTTCCGACCAATCCATCGCTGGGGCACTTTTTCATTTAAAAAAGCTCAAACCATCAGGTGCCAATGGGGCGGTGCTCCATCTTGTTGAAAAATGAAGTCACGCGAATCTGCTTGCAGTGAAGAGCCAGTTTTGGAGCATATCGAGGCAGGAGAACATAAACACATTGAACACTTGTAAGACAGGAAATAAAAGTTGATTGTGAGTAGAATACTTGTGACTTGGCTGGAGTTTTGTATTACTTTTCCTTAATAAAATATTGTGTCATGAAATCGGTTCATTCTTTTTGAATAACCCTGTACATGAGGACTCCCTCTCACAGTTACAGCTATTAAGCTAGGTTTCACCTAATCTGTACTTTGGATGTGTACAAAGTATCGAAGTGTAAAACCTTGCTTTTCTCTACATTGAATATCAGATTAAATGAATTTCAGATTAAATGAATTTCAAATGAAATGAAATCTGATTCCAAAACAGGAGGGGTTGTGAAAGCATCTCAGAAGGGATGTAATCCAGTGGTGGGTTGCTATCGGTTCATTCTTTTTGAATAACCCTGTACATGAGGACTCCCTCTCACAGTTACAGCTATTAAGCTAGGTTTCACCTAATCTGTACTTTGGATGTGTACAAAGTATCGAAGTGTAAAACCTTGCTTTTCTCTACATTGAATATCATTTTGTTAGATAGGGCCCCATGTTCAAGTCTATCAAGATCCATCTGGCTCTTGAGCCTATCTTCTGGGGTGTTGGCTATTCCTGCCACTTTAGTCCCGTACATCATAAAAAATGCTTTGCGCATGGACAGAAGGTTCTGCACATGCGCAAAAGCGTTGCGCACGTGCAAAGCGCGCCCGCACACCTGTGTGCTCCCATTCCCGAACCGGTAGCAAAGGTAAGTGAAACCCACCACTGATGTAACCTTACAATAAAGTTAGAGCTGCCTTAGGATTGCTGGTTGTACCTCTGGTCTAGACTACCTCACAATGATAACAAGAAGCCAGACCCTGATTTTAGACAGGTTTGAAGGGTAACAGCCAGAGGGACTTATGTGAGAGAAGGTGGACCATCTGCAAAGAGGAGATGGGGGTCTTCTTGTTTTTGCTAAGCTATTGACTGGACATATTTCTTTCCCTTACCTGACATAATGAGGTCAGCTGGCTCAAGATAATATTTAAAGTCCCATTTTTCTCCAGCTGGACTCAAGGGGAAGGGAAGACAAATCTGGCTAGAAAATTTTCTAACATCTCACCAGTCCTCTGGTCAGTTCTAGCCTTAGGGCCTTTAGTCTTCATGTAAACACTTAGTAAACACCGTATTTTTTCTGACCCATTGCTACCTCCTAATGACAAAGCTCCCAGTTTTTACAAGGGAGAATATTTGATGAGGCATCTTATCTCCTTCCTTCCAATCCAGCAAAGCATCTCTCAGCTGAATAGCTGCATAATGTAATTAGGAAAATGCATTCAAACTTGAATTTGTCATCATACAGAATGCAAAATTTGGAAACAACTTCCCCATTCCCCACTCTCCCACTTTTTGGCGGCATTCATGCTTCTTCAATAGAGCATATATTAGTATTTGGATCGCGCCGATGGTGCACATCCCTAGGATTTGCTGAACTGAGCAGTGTTCCATTTTCTTGGCACAGAGATGCACTTAGAGGTCATTTGTGGATAAAAGAGACATCCCGTGTGCGTGTGTGTGTGTGTGTGTGTGTGTGTGGATATATTCTGTGTGGGTGTGTGTGTGTGTTTGTGTGTGTGTGTGTGTGTGTGTATTCAAAGTCTGCAAGATGATGGGTAGGCATCATGATCAAAGCCCTATTTCTTTTGAACAGGAATTATGCTCATAAAAAAAGGGAAGATTCAATCAGAACACTGCCCCTCTTCTCCTACAGATTTTGACTTCTTGCTGATGTCCCTCGCTGAGGCATAACTACTGGAGTTGACTACCTCCTGAGCTGGAACTGTGCATTACTTTCTGGCTGCAAAATGCGTGAGCTGCCACTTTGTGTTCGTTTGAAAGCCCACCCGATATTCTGCTACATAGGGCCTAGTTATTTGCTCTAAGTTCATGCCTTAAGGACAAAGTTGGCCAATATTCAACCAGCAAAGGACCGTGATCTGACCATTTTCATTCAAGAGAATTAAGCTAGCGCACTTCTGAAAGGTGTCACAATGAGGCTATGCATTAGAACAGCCTTCCCTAGCCTGGGTCCATTCAAAATTGTGGATTTTTACTCTGAATTGAGATTTGTGTGTAAAAGGTGCACATATTCATCTTAGCTAGTATTTGGAATTTGTCAAGATATCAAGAATTGTGGGCTGATCAAAAGAATTATTATGCAATATTGAGAAGGTAAAACGGATAGTTGATCTGCAACAATGGATTGTTGGTATGTGTAGTTGTCAAATACACCTTGGGGGCAAGGAAGAAGACTGTCAAGCAATATCTTCAAACATTTGGGAGAGTTCTCTTTTCCAGGCCTTTTTTCACTGACAGGGTTAAAATTCAGATTACGTTACGTGGTAAATAACCTAGCACAGGGGATCCCCAACCTGTGGGCCACAGCCGTGGACCGGGAGGAGATTGCAACAGGATCGTGGAAGCGGCCAGCAAGCGTGCCCACATGAATGCACATCCTCACTTGTGCAAGCAGTGGACGAGTGCACGCGCGTGTACTTGCCAGCCATTTGCACTAACTATCCCCTCCCCCCCGCCGGTCCACAAAGCCGGAAACATTGGGGAACTCTGACATAGCGTACATGTATTTTTTTATTTTTTTAAATAATACAATGAATGATATACTTCCAGAATTCTCAGCAATTGCAATACTGAGTAGGGGAGTCTGGGAATTAAAATCCAGAATGCCCAGATGAGGAAAGTTGCACTTGAAACCTCATAACCTACTAATGCCTATATAATGTATGTGTGCAAAATGCGGTCTTCACGCTTCAAGATTGGAGCAGGGAGAAAACGAACAAGCCTGAAAAGCAACACGATCAGAAAGGAAATGGGAGCTTTGTTGTTAACGAATGAAAGGGTATTCCAATGTTTTTCTCCCACCTATTATTTTGCCTGTTTGTCTTTTGTTATAGTAATTTGGCTGAACATGACTTGGCCCTTTCTTTTGAAACAAACACAAAATACCCTCAAAATACAGATCTTGGTTTCCAATCCAAGTCCAAGAGCATCTAGTGGTAATTGCAGAGGTCCGTGTTTAGAAAAGCTTTGCATTCGGGGCCTGTCTTTGTTTTCATTGGCACTCTCTGCCATACCAACTGCCAAATGCAAACTCTTATTTTATACACAGCTTGTTAGAAATATGGTTGATTCCTCAGAAGAGGCAGCTTATGTGCTTATATGCCTTCACTTGCTAGCAATAAGCTTCTGGGTACAATTCTAAAGCTACTTTTAAGATCGCCATGGCCAACTTGCTTGGCATCAGGTTACCTTCAGGACTATGGTCCTGTGTAGAGATGACCTTGGAGAAGTTATGTGATGACCATTAGTAAAATATGAGCTTAGACCCAGGAAAACAAGAAAGTGTGAGAAAGAAACTAAAGATTGTTCTGCTTTGATATAAGTGGAAGGCAGAGGTGGGTTCCTACCAGTTCTACCTAGTTCTTTAGAACTGTTAGTAACTCGGCAATGACGTCACGGAGCCGGTTCTGTCGGTGTCTCCATGGGCGCCACCATCTTGGATTTTGCTTCTGCGCATGCGCAGAAGCTATTTTTTGGTTGCTGCGGGCGCGCGCGCATGGCGCGACCCTGAGTGAACTGGCAGCAAAAGGACCCAGAACCCACCCCTGGTGGAAGGACAGGGGAAATGCTACTAGGCTTTCAAGATTCTGTTACTGTATCAGTCAAGTAGACTTCTAGTGTCTGTTTTGGGATTTGTTTCCTGATCTGGCTCACCATAAAAGGCTGACAATTTTCCAGCAAAAATTGGTCCAACCTGTGTGACCTCAAAAGAGAAGCAGATCAAGGTCCACCACTTTGGGGGCATAAGGGCGGAATGGGACAACTCACCATGGCCAACTCACCACAGGACAATTCGCCATGGCCAACTCGACATAGGACAACATGCTACGGGACAATTCAACAATTCAATATAATTATTTAAAATAGTTAAAAAATTAATTTAATTTTTGGCATTCACATTTCATTTTGTCCCCCCTTTGGCATCTTTTCTTTAATGATTCTATTCTACTATTTCTTCGATATTAGTGTAACTCTTGTCCCATGGAGAGTTGTCCCATGGCGAGTTGCCTGTGGCGAGTTGGTTTGGGCAAGTTGCCTGTGGCGAGTTGCCTGTGGAGAGTTGCCTGTGGCGAGTTGCCTGTGGCGAGTTGCCTGTGGCGAGTTGGCTGCAGCAAGTTGGCCACGGCGAGTTGGCCATGGTGAGTTGGCCATGGCAAGTTGTCGTAGACCCCATAAGGAAATGAAGGGCTGCTTCATGGTGTGAAACAGTCTCCCAGTTAAAATTAGAATGCTCCCTGTCTTCTACAAACAACTTAAAACAGAGTCATTTCATAGAGTATTTGGGAACCAACTCAATTTATTTTTATTTTGTAGTCTTTTTTTTATTTTGAGTGGTCCTTGGTACTCACTGAGCTTGGTTGTTTTTATGCAGACCTTTCATTACCCAAATAAGTTACACCATCAGTGCTACTAAGGAGAAGGAGTTTGGGTAATGAAATGTCTGCATAAAAACAACCAAGCTCAGAGCGCACTGAGGACCCCTTCATTTCAACCCTGAGCTACAAATATTCTTCTTTATTGGCACTTCTATTTTGTTTTTGATTTTTTACTATGGAATTTTTAGTAGTATATGTCTTTATCTGTGAACCTCTGAAAACCCTTAACTGGATTGCAGCAGGATATAAATATAGTAAATAAATATATGACCAATGATGTTATTTTGTTTGTCATCGAAGCCTTATTAGTGATTTATAACAACAGCAGACCATCACCCAGCAATCACCGAAATTATAAACCTATTTGTATTGCTGTTATTTTGGGAAAATGAGTATTGGATATGTTAGGACTCTGTCCAAACGGTTGGGTTGGTTAATATAAACAAGCCACAAATCACTGTTTATATGTATATATGTAATATTGCTTTAAATGCATTAGTGCATTCTGACTGGCAGTAACGGCCATAAGAGGGAGCTAGAGAACATGGTTCGTTTTCTCTCTCTTTTGCTGATTCATTGCTGAGAGACTTCGTGTCTAAAAGTAAGCGCTGTGGGTAGCTNTTTGCTGATTAAGACAAAGAAAGGCTGGTAAGAAGACTACTGTACTTCTGAATACTGACTGATAGAACGTGTATGATTCGGACTGTTATTTGGACTGTGCTATTTCTTTAAGTAAACTATTTTTATACACTTTAACGTATCTGTGTATTGACTGAATCATTACTCATATCTACTGCAACATTACGGTGAACTGTGCAAACCTTCAGGGCCCAGAGGTTACTCTGCACAATTCCTTAACAGGATAGGCCTTGGAAAAGCTTTTGCTGGTGGGGACCTGACTTTCCCTGCTGCATTGGGACCACAACACTAAGTTACAGAAGTCAGATTTCAGGATTTTATCATCTAAGCCACACACATACATGGAGCCAAGATACATAAGATCTAGTTGCAAGCAAGCGTTAGTGAGACAAATGAAAGATATATATTCAGAATTGTGTGTTTTCTACAACTCGTTCTTTCCAAATGTGTTGTTGTAGTACTGCTGTGCTGCATGAATCCCAAAACTGCATGCGATCTGGATCACACAGTTCCCAAGTTAAGTCTTGTGATTAAGTCCTGTAATTAAGGTTTCTTTGCTGCCTTTCCTCCTGTAGTTGAAAAAAACAATTCTAGGGGTTCCTTAGCAGGACTCATGGAGAAGCAGTCCTAGAAGCGCCTTGTGAAAAGATTACCATTTCTCTGAATGTTCCAGTGTTTTCCCACCCCTCATCTACACAGGACTTGACTTGATCTTTTGAAAGTGATGTCCTTGTATATCAGGGGTGTCAAACTCGAGGGCCACATCAGGGTTGTGTTCGACCTCAGGGGGCCAGGGAGGCATGGCCATGGGGCATGGCCAGCTCGACATCACTCATCGAGGCTCCGTTTTCAGCTGCGATGGCCTCCTGTAGCCCTCTGCCAGCAAAAACAGAGCTGAGGGGGCTGCACACGGCCTGCCCGGGCTCCATTTTCAGCCGCGACAGCCTCCTGCAGCCCTCTGCCAGCAAAAACGGAGTCTGGGCAGGCCACGTGCGGCCTCCCCGACCTCCATTTTTGCTGGCAGGGGCACCGCAGGCCAGTCCTTCATTGTTTCCAGGGTGGCCCCATGGGCCAGATCTAAGCACCCTGCAGGCCCGATCCAGGCCTTGAGTATGACACCTCTGTTGTATATCATCAGATTATTCTGGTTTTTGTGGATAGCACTATGCTAACTGTACAACTGTCGTTACTTCTTTGTCAATTTATTAACATCTTTATGTTATATTTTTCTTTTTTTCTTTTCACTTTTTAAAATGTTGAATTAAAAAAAAAACTACAAAAAAGAAAGTGATTTTCTAACTCATTAAGTGGCCCCTGGCTTCCACTGCTGATGTCCTGGCTAGAATCTGCCCAGTAGATTCAGCCTTTTGTGCAAAAGTTTTTTAAGAGCGCAAAAAGCATAGAAGAGAGAAAGAGAAAGCGAAAGAGAGTAGATGGCAAGGAAGTAACAGGCAGTAGAGAGAAAGCAGAACTGCTTAACTCATTCTTTGCATCAATCTTCATGTAAAAGTAAACTATAGCCCAACCTACCAAAAACATAACCGTAAAAGACAGATTCAAAATAAAAATTAAAATAAGAAAGAAAATGGTAAGAGAACACCTATCTGATCTTGACAAATATAAATCACTGGGACCTGACAGGTTATATCCAAGAGTTCTGAAGGAACTGGCAGATGTTATCTCAGAACCATTGTACCATATCTTTCAAAAATCCTGGAGCACCGGGGAACTACCTGAGGATTGGAAAAGAGCTGATGTGGTCCCCATCTTCAAAAAAGCGGGGGAAACAGATCCAGGAAACTGCAGACCAATCAGCCTAGCATACCTAATCATACCTAGGAAGATATTGGAAAAGATAATCAGAAAACAGATCTGCAAACACTTAGAAACAAATAAAATTATAACTAGAAGTAGTGGTGGGTTGCTGCCGGTTCGGGCGAACCGGTAGTTCCGATGATCAGCTGGCCCTGCCCACCCGCCCCTACCCTATCCTGACCTATATTTCCTTCTTTCTGGCTCAGCTGATTTGCGTGGCACGGCTGATTTCCATGCCTCCGCTGTTCTACTTACCAGGGCTGCCTTAGAAGGTAAGCAGCTGAGCTTCAAATTGCTGTATTTTGAACGCTGCGCGCAAGCGCAAAGTGCGCTATCACCGAACCGGTTGTTAAACTGGTTGCAGCCTACCACTGACTAGAAGCCAGCATGGGTTTGTTAAAAACAGATCATGCCAAACCAATCTTATTTCATTCTTTGACAAAATGACTAAATTAGTAGACCAGAGATATGCCATGGATGTAGGGTTGCAGCCTGGAGACAAAAACATGATGAACAGTTGCAGGAATTCGATATGGCCAGTCTAGAGAAAAGAAGGACTAGGGGTGACATGATAGTATCAAATACTTCCAGTATTTGAGGGGCTGCCACAAAGAAGAAGGGGTCAACTTATTTTCCAAAGCACCAGAAGGCAAGACAAGAAATAATGGATGGAAACTAATCAAGGAGTGAAGCAACCTGGAATTAAGGAGAAATTTCCTAACAGTGAAAACAATTAACCAGTGGAACAACTTGCCTTCAGGAGTTGTAGGTACTTCATCACTGGAGGTTTTTAAGATGAGACTGGACACAGCCACTTGTCTGAAATGGTATAGGGTTTCCTGCTTGAGCAGGGGGTTGGACTAGAAGACCTCCAAGGTCCCTTCCACCTCTATTCTGATTGATTGATTGATTGATTGATTGATTATCTAGATAACAATTCTTTTTCATTCACTGCATCCTATCTTAGTATAATTTTTTATGAGCTGTTGTCTGTTGAATTCAGCCCATGAGGCTATCAATATGGCACTTGAAAATTTTGTACAGCTTCAGAGCAAAATCTCTTGCTGAAATATTAGAGGCTGTACCTTTTAAGCAATAATGAAGATGAAATTCTGTTGTCCACCCTTTAAGTTACCTCTAACCTAAGAGCAAAATTATTTCCCTATGGGTCATTACCAAAGAATAGTCTGTGAAAGGAGACATTTATGTCTGTATGTCATCAACAAATCTTAACATTTCTGATGCTCTTCACTCTCAAATACTGTTAAGCCATTTGGGAAATAGTTTTGAAAATTGTATTTAAAAGACCATGGGGTCCAGAGGTGTCATGGGAACAATTACAGTGATAATAGCTCTTTATACATTTTCACCTGAAATTAATGTTAAATGCTATTCATTAAAGAAGAGAGTGAAAAAAAACATGGTGTTGATTCCTATATTAAAAATATATCTACTGTAACTTTATAGCTTATTCCCTGATGAAAACTCTAAATCCAGAAATTGCTCGAAACAATCTTCCGATATGGGTTTCTATGAGAATTAAAGGAATTTGAAATCAAATAGTATTAAATTGCTTTTTGGTTGAATGACTAAAGAGTTCTGATCTGTCCGAAAGAGATGTTTCCCATAAGATTTAGGAATATTTTTCCTAAGCTAGAATAAAATAAGCAAAGTAATAATCTACTGAAATCTGTGGAACGAATCAATGGTTTGGTTAATATCAGCAGAAGGGATCCAAAATTTTGATCATATATGTATGTATGTATAGTGGATGTTCATTCAACCCAACTCAATACTGCATGCATGTTATAAAGCAGGGGTGTCAAACTCGATTTAATTGAGGGCCGCATCAGTGTTGTGTTTGATCTCAGGGGGCCGGGGTGGACATGGCCAGGGTGGCGTGGTCAGCTCGACGTCACTCATGTCGGGGGCGCCTGTGGTGGCCTGAGCGCTCTGCCAGCGAAAACGGGCTCCCAAGCACCCTTTTTTGCTGCAATGGCCTCCTGCAACTCTCTGCCAGCAAAAATGGAGCTTGGGAGAGCTGCCTGCAGCCCTCCCGAGCTCTATTTTCACTGGCAGAGGCACCGCGGGCCGGTCCTTTACTGTTTCCAGGGTGGCCCCGTGAGCCGGATCTAAGCACCCCGTGGGCCAGATCCGGCCCCCAGGCCTTGAGTTTGACACCCCTGTTATAAAGGAAGTGTTTACAGTCCTCATGATAGTGTTGATCTCTTAAATACCAGAATTAGATAATGGAATAAAACAATGTGTTCAGTCTGCAAAACAAATCGCTAGAATATTTGAAATGTTAAACACTTTTGTTTCATATCTCAGCAGCATGCCCCTTTAAGCTGCAAGTCTTTGTAATTTTGGAAATAACTCATGGAGTCTCTTTTCTAACTAAATAAATATAATAACTTTTCCTCCCTTCACAGCTCACTGTTACTTGTTGGTATCACTATCAATGTTGCTGTCATAATGGATTAATTCCTACAGTTTAAAAGGGAACTTGTAGCATTTCCAATGCTTGTAATGATTCCAGAAGGTAGTGGCTTGTAACCACTTAATATTTCAAGATTTTAAAAGAACAAATAAGCTAAACTTCAGTACATTATCTGAAACAAAAACAGTTCTAGGCTGTTCCATTTCCACCTGTTGTACTATCAAGCTTCTGTGAGGTCCAGCTTGAAAATAGTTAATAGGACTAAGCACAAATATATTTTTCAAATTAAAGAGATTCAAAATAGGCACTATGATGTCCTCCAGAACTTTTGAACTACAATTCTACATTCCTTGACTATTCTGTTTTGCCTGAAGGAAGTTGGTCCCAAACATCTGGAGGACATGAGATAGATCCATAGGAGCAATTCTTATTAGCAATAGCCCTTCGTTTGCGTCATTTTCTGGATGAGAAGACAAAGTGCCAGATTCATGCTTAGAGCTTCATGAATCCTACCCCGAAATGGGAAAACATCTTCCTTCTATCTAGATCAGCGGTTCTCAACCTGTGGGTCGCGACCCCTTTGGGGGTCGAACGACCATTTCACAGGGGTCGCCGCGCGCGTTAGCCGTCATCTTGCTGCCACCGTCACTGCAGGGGTGAAAAGGTCCCGGTTCGGCCGTGCTGCGGGTCGCCGGACAGCTGGTAGCCCGGACGCCGCCATTTGAGTTCTTCTATCCTCTGCGCATGCGCAGAATGCTTTGCGCATGCGCAGAGGGTAAAAGAACCCAAATGGCGGCATCCGGGCGGGTGCGTGAAGTCTCCCGCTTCCATCGCCGGCTGTCTGGCGACCCGCAGGCACGCCCGAACCGGGAACATTTCACCCCTGGTGCCCCGCCCCCTTTGTCACCTCATCATGCGCAGGCGGCGGCGGGGGGTCGCAGGGGGGTCGCGGCATTAGAAAGGTTGAGAACCACTGATCTAGATCATCATACTTTGAAACCATAACCTATCTGTAACTTGATCATACTAATTTTAACTTCAATAAGTCATCATTCATTGTGCAAAGGTGTCATGAGAAACTGGTTATTTTACAACAAAAATGGATGCTTCATTCCTGGAACATTCTGGTACATTTAAGAAGTAATCCATGGCTTCTTGTTACATCTGAATCAGAGTACAGTCTATGCCCTAGAACAGTGTTTCTCAACTTTGGCAGTTTGAAAATGTTTGGACTTTAACTCCCAGAATTCCCCGTTAGCCAGTCCACACATCTAGATGCTGCCAAGTTTGGGAAATACTGCTCTAGAAAAATCAGAGCAGAGATCAAGTCTAGAAAAAGCAGCGAGGAGGGCTATGGAAAGATGAAACCCAGATAAGGTAATACTTACCTGAACGTCATTCTGTTTTGTAGGCAAACCCCTCACATTCAAATTCTTTATTTTGCTTTTCACAGCTTCACAGTCCAGATCAGAGGTGGGTTCCTCCCGGTTCGGACTGGTTCGCCCGAACTGGTAGCGACCCGCTGGTGATGTCATGATGACATCACCGATCCGGTTCGGTTGGTGCTAGTCCGTGGGCACCACCATCTTTTTTTTGAATTTTTTTTGAATTTTTATTTATTTATTATTATTATTTTGAATTTTTTCCATTTTTTTTTCCTTCTGTGCATGCGGAGAAGCCGAGTTTTCGGCACTGCGCATGCGTCGCCATCTTGTTTTTGGCTTTTGGGGGGGTTATTTTTTTGCACTGCGCATGCGCGCGCCCACGAGGCACGGCCATGCGGCGCGGGAGGAAGCGAACCGGCAGCAAGGTAAGTTAGAACCCACCCCTGGTCCAGATGGCTTGGCTAATCGAGTTGCAATCTAAAAAACAGAAATCAAATGAATTAATATAAAAATTGGTCTAAGATACTGTTTCTCCCCCCCCCCAAGAAATCATATTATGTTGTGATAAAGTAGAAGTTAAATTCACTCATTCCAAAGTAATTAAAACATTTGAAAGATGTATAATTTTAATTGCAGCCCTTGAAGGACCATTTCTCTGCTCTTCTTGATATTGGATTATTATTATTTTTGCTTTTTATTAATAAAGTAGTTGATTAGAATGGTTGATGATGGAATGTCCTCAGAATTTTTAAATGAAAACTGGAAAGTTAACAATCTGATTTCTCCCATAACTGAGAGTTATTGTGCACAGTCATATAAAATAAATAACTTAAAGCTAAAGTGCAGATTGGAAGTAAGCAATTTATATTAATGACATTAAAGTTCCTCCCCCCCCAACTGAGATAGTTGCATAAATCATTGCTGAATAATGGAAGAAGGCCATCAGAAAATCAGATATCCAAAATATTATTCATCAACTGAATGGGTTAAACCCAAAGCAATCTGAACAATGATTCCAGTTCAGTGATAAAATTATTTAAAATGTAAAGAACTGTTAACTTTTGTTTTCTTTACCGAACCAGGCATGGCATGAATAAGAGCAACTTGCAAGAACTGAGAAAATTCTGAAAGGAACTAAATGAATGTGGAGCTGTTTTCTGGCAGGACTCCATATGGGGTTTCAATTTAATTGTATTATCAAGAAAACAGGATGAAAAGGTCTTAGGTCTCCCTGCTGTGTTATTTCTTTATAAAGAAAATGTTGCATTTTAGGGCAGAAATTGATTGAGAGAGAGAGATCTGAAACCCAAGTCCATAAAAGAGAGAAGTCAATTGGTTTTGACTGACTCTAGAATCAAGTCAACTCTCCCCAGAAATACATGTTGGTAAATGGGAATCCCATTGAACTAATTGGCGTGGCATTTGGATGCCAGAATAAAAGAATAACAGGGTTCGAAGGGACCTTAAAAACCTTCACTGTTGGTGCACTCACAACTTCCCTCCCTAACGTTTTGGGTATCAGTTGGCAATTTTGAAGGCTGCTGAAAGAAGATCTGGAAAACATTTTACAGTTCTTCAAAAGCTTTCCAATATATGGAAAATAGACTAAAGTACCAGACAGGCAAAACAGAGAAAGGAAAACTGAGTGACTCATATATTCACCTTTGAATCACACAAAGCAATTTACTTGGTATTTCCAAACAGTTGTGGAGAGTGGGAGAGAGATGAAACTTATAACATAGGTGTTCTTCCATCTTTGTTGATGTTGTCTCATCTGAGAAGGCATATATGAAGAGCTTTGGTGAAATGAAAGAGGATTTCTTTCTGTTTGTGTATGGAGAACTTCCTGATTAATTATCCTAACCTCTAATCTTTGCTCTTCCAATCAATTCTTATTCCAGTGAGTCTATTGCTAAAATGTCCAAGCTATCGTTTATTTCACAAGGATGGCACACATAGCATTGACAAAGACAATAAAATAAGAAGGTGGAATCTTTCAGAAAGCCATCATTCAGGTTTTATAGTTTAAGGCCAGTTTTATTATCTCCTCAGGTTCCCTGCATGTACTTTCCAGTTGCATCTCCCATACCTAATGAAGCAAGATAGCATGATCAATAACATCCAAAGCTGCCAACACCAAGTGGAAACACTTTCACGTCTTATTCTCAAAAGGGGCCATTCATTAGGATGACTAAGACTGTTTCAATGCCATACCCTAGACCAGGGGTCAGGGGTGGGTTCCTTCCGGTTCGGACTGGATCGCCCGAACCGTTAGCGACCCGCTGGTGATGTCATGGATCCTGTTCGGTCGGTGCTGGTCCGTGGGCGCCGCCATCTTTTTTTGGGAATTTTTAGTGAATTTTTTTACTGTTTGGAAGGTTTTTCCTGTTCTGCCGCTTGAAAAAGGGCCCTCCCGCCCACCCCTGCATTTAGACTGACCTTTATTCCTTCGCCCGAAGCACAGCTGATCAGCTCCTCAGCTGTATTTCGGGCTGATTGAAGCTACTGAGCATGTGCGGAAGCCAAATTGCCCGAGGGAAAGTGCACGCGCGCGCAAGCAGAGGGAGCGCGTGCGCGCAAAACGTCGCGATGCGAACCAGTGGGGAAGGTAAGTGGAACCCACCCCTGCCAGGGGTGTCAAACTCGATTTCATTGAGGGCCGCATCAGGGTTGTGTTTGACCTCAGGGGGGTGTGGGGCATGGCCAGGGTGGGCGTGGCCAGCTCAACGTCACTCCTGTCAGGGAGGGGGCTGGGGTGGTCTGAGCGCTCTGCCAGCAAAAACAGGCTCCCAAGCTCCGTTCGGCTGCAGAGGCCTCCTGCAACCCACTGCCAGTGAAAACAGAGCTTGGGAGGGCTGTGTGCGGCCCTCCCGAGCTCTGTTTTCACTGGCAGAAGGTTGCAGGAGGCCATGGCAGCCGAAAACAGAGCTCGGTAGCTCATTTTCGCTGGCAGAAGCACCGCGGGCCGATCCTTCGTTGTTTCCAGGGCAGCCCCGTGAGCCAGATCTAAATACCCCGCAGGCCGGATCCGGGCCCCTGGCCTTGAGTTTGACACCCCTGCCCTAGACCAAACCTGGATTGAAGTTATAGACCAGCTTTTGATTCAAAGGCCCCAAACCAGGACTACATCTGTCCCCCAGAGGAGATATTTGTGAATCCAGAGAAGGTTCATTTTGGTCTTTTTAAGAAATATAATCACATCTCCCTCCTTTGAGTTGGCCACAATCATTCCCTTTCTCAGTGAGGCGTCTATAAGCTTTGAGCTTATCTTGTCAGTTCTGTTCAGTTTGTTGAACAAAGAGAGACTGAGTCAAAGTCAGCAAATATCTAATGATAAGTTGATCTTTCAAAATACGTCTTCCTATTTTTTTCAAGCAAACAATCAAACAAAAGTGTGACTGTTCCTTTTTGTTTTAAAGTTGCTTCCGCATTTACCAGTGCATCTTCTGGAAGCTTGACAGACATTATCTTCATAGGGTTATGCCTGGAAATGTCATCCCATTTTGTTAAGTTTTAAAAATGTTAAGGGTATTGGTTGTTTTCTACATATTACTCAACAGAAAAGCTTTTGGTATTGACTGGAGGGGAATCAACATGTTCCAAAATAACTTGAAATTGTCAGCCTATTGAGGTAGGCCAGATCGGGATACAGACACCATGAACTGAGATGCACATTTAAGCAGATAGAGCAGGAATTGTAGCAGAGATTGACCCTAGAACCTTTGATATGCCTCCATAAAAAAGGATGAAGGAGGAGAATGAATTTAAAGACAGCATAACACTTCAGAATAAGAATCAAAATAGAGCTGGAAGGGACCTTGGTGGTCTTCTAGTCCAACCCCCAACTCAAGCAGGAGGCCCTATACCAGTGATGGCTAACCTTTTCCGGACCGAGTGCCCAAAGCGCATGCGCATGTGAATGCACGTGCGTGCGCCCGAACCCCCAAAATGCACATGCGCCCTGCCCTACACATGCACATGCGCCCCCACATGCATCCCGTCCCCCGTGCATGCATGTGCATGCCCCCCACATGCCCCCCGTGTATGCACGGCAGAGACCCGATGACCAGCTGGCTGGTGGGAGGCGCGTGAGCATGCGTAGCGGAGCTGAACTGGGACGACGGCTTGTGTGCCCACAGAGAGGGCGCTGTGTGCCACCTGTGGCACGCGTGCCATAGGTTCACCATCATGGCCCTATACCATTTAGACAGGTGGCTGTCCAGTCTGTTCTCAGAAACTTTCAGTGATGAAGTACCTAAACTTCTGAAAACAAGCTGTTCCACTGGTTAATTATTCTCACTGTTAGAAAGTTTCTCCTTAATTCCAGGTTGCTTCTCTCCTTGATTAATTTCCATCCATTGTTTTTTGACTTGCCTTCTGGTGCTTTGGAAAATAAGATGCCCCCTCTTCTTTGTGGCGGCCCCTCAAATATTGCTATCATGTCACCCCTAGTCCTTCTTTTCTCTAGTCTAGCCATACCCAATTCCTGCAACTGTTCTTCGTGTTTTTGTCTCCAGGCCTTTAATCATCTTAGCTGCTCTTCTTTGCACTTTTTCCAAAGTCTCAACATCTGTTTTGTAATATGGTGACCAAAACTGGATGCAATATTCCAGGTGTGGCCTTACTAAGGATTTATAAAGCAGTACTAATACTTCACGTGATTTTGATTCTATGCCGTTCTTGTTTATACAACCAAGGATTGTATTAGCTTTTTTGGCTGCTGTTGCTGCACACGCTGGCTCATGTTTAATTGACCCCATGAACCTGTATTCAAAGCAGGAAGTCTGGCTGTTTCTTTTCCTGCCCAAGAAAAGGAAAAGAAAGGAAAGAAAGAGGCTAGTATGGTATAGTAAAGAAAGATCATACTGTCAAATTTACGTGAAATCAGCTCTATATGGTTAAGCTAAATGAAAAGTGATGGGGTTAGTTTGAAACATTTTGGGGTTTTTATAAAGGGGGGGAAAAGTGGGGATCTAACAGGGTAAGCTAAGTGTCATTTTTTCTTTCTAATGTAGCCCTCCATGGGGACTCTAATCTGTGAGGGATTTCACCATTTATGCTATTCTAGTAATTGGAAAGGATAGCTTTCTTCCCACTAGGTTTGCTTAATAAATCGGGCACTTGGGAAGCAATCAATCATTGTCACACAATGAGCGTGAGCAGTTATAATTTAGGAATCATATTAATCATACAGTAAATGTTAATGCTAAAAGGAGAGAGAGCAAGGAGCTCCTACTGTGTCTTATCAAGCAGACTCCCAAGCACTGAGTAAGAGATTTGCTAAACCGTTGCAAGGTTGATTTGAGCTCAACATTTGTGTTGTGTTGCTTTTTTGAGATAAGTTGATGCAATTAGAAGAAAGAAAGAAAAATTATTTAATCTCTTGGAAGTTCAGAGGGGAGCCTCCATTCTTACACAGCCGAAATAACATCATCTCTTTCCCATGATAAAAGTTATTACATCAACAGGTTTGAAAGAAATTCAAAGTTTGGACAAGAAAATAGATTTTTGGAACAAACTAGGCACCATCTAGAGCAGGGGTGTCAAACTCATGGCGTCATGGCGTCATCTTGTGACGTATCATGACCTTTTCCCCTTCGCTAAACCGGGCGTGGGCGTGGCCAGTGCGTGATGCATCCGGCCCGCAGGCCGCAAGTTTGACAGCCCTGATCTAGAGGATGAAAATTGGAAGGAACTAGAATGAAGTGCCATAAACTGGCTGGACAGTTTACTTTCATTTCCTAAGTATCTCCCCACTAGTAACTTATAACACCTTCAGAGCATCACACAAACCTCACTTGAATTAATATAAAACCTGTTCTCATTGCCGTTATTGTGATTTAATAAAGATTGGATGTTTCTGGAAGAATCTAGAACACTCGTACGGGCAGCCTTGGCTTGTGACGGCAATTAGGACTAGGATTGCTGTACTAAGCAATGCAATTTATAAAATGTGAGGTCACATGACCTCATCACTTAGGGCTGACAATCTCAGCACTCCTGGTTGCCATTGTAACTCCATGATGTACAGGGGATGGGGGATGCCAAGGGAGGCCTTGTGAGACTCCGTGCAGGCCATGTTGAGTGCAGGAAGTTTGGGGCTGGTGGGGTGGGGTTAGATGACGCAGTGCAGCATACATTCAGGTAACCTGGGGGCTGGATGGTATGGTACAGTACAGAGGTGGGATTCCCATAATTTCCCTACCGGTTCGCCCATGTGAGCACGCGCATGCACACTCGCTTTGGTCGCACACGCGCCTTCCACGCATGCACACGGCCTTCCACACATGCGCTTTGCTCACGCACATGGCTTCCACGCATGCGTGCAGCTTGAAAACGTGGCTAAATAGGACTGCATAGTGCTGGGGCAGATGGGTGGGGGGGACGGGGATGGGCCCACCCGCAGGTCGCTACTACCGGTTCGCCCGAACCGGTCCGAACTGGCTGAATACCACCTCTGGTACAGTACAAGCACTGAATGGCCAGGGAGATTTACCAGAATGACTTGCGACCTTCTCTGACAACTTCCCCATTGACTTTGCTTATGGTGGTCACTTGATTGTAGGACACTGCAACAGTCATAAGTACAAGCCACTTGCCAAGTGCCCAAATCACGGCTGCAGGGGTGCTGTGACAGCCAGAACTTTGACAATTAACCATTCTGAACAGTCACTGAAATTCCCTTTGCAGGGCATATATTATTTATGGTACTTTGGGGCAAGGTAATCAGTAATACTTTTCCTAAACCACTTTGGTGCCAGTTTGTTTCTCTCTAGTCCTGGGTTGGGTAACCTGCAACCCAGAGTCTTGGTGGAGACATTTTCCATGTCAATCCAATCATTGCTGCATGTTACACTCATGCTGGGTCACAGTTCAAATACTCGGTTAATAGCATCTGGCAGCTGGCAAGATTGGGCCTCACATCTTTAAGGATCAAACAGAGGAAAAAGAAAATTAATCTGTCTTTCATGTCCACTTCTTCCCCTCTGTTCTAACATTTCCTTGGTTTGACATCAGTGTCTAAAGAAAATTGCCAGAAAAGTTCTAAGAGAAAGTTTGACTCACTTAGCTGTTAAAAAAAAAGAAAAAAGACATTATGTCAATATACATTTTCTGGTTTTGGACGTTTTCTTCATATCACCTTTAAAAATTATGGCAACGTATGGCATATCCATACATTATTAATAACATATTGTACAAGGAGGACATTAATATTTAAGCACAACATAAGACACCAAGCATGCCGTACAATTAACATTTCTGCTTCATTCTTCTGAAGAGTAAAATTCTTCAGAATAAAGATAAAAATATCTTCCATTATAAAGTATTTCTTCCCTGCCAATTCTTTATTACTAAAGGATAAGGATGTATTTTTTTCTGCTGTGTCCCATGAAGTTGCCTTATTTCATTTGCCAGCCCAAGAGAGACATGTTTAATTCATCCTCAGCTGTTCTACTGTTAAAGAAGTGCTTTCCCCTTAAACAAGCAGGATCGAAGGTGTAAGGTGAGCAAAATCTGTTCCACCCCAGTTCCATTTACATCAGAGGTGAAATGTCCAGCTGTCCAGTAGTGAGAAGGATTAGGTACTTATTGAGTGTTTCAGGTTGATGTGGGCATACTCTCTCCCAGCCAGTCCTGTCTGCTGCTGTCATCCTAGATGTAACAATGCTGTGCTATGGGCATTCAGAAGAACACAAGAGCAGAGCACCTACCCTGGTTGGAATGGGACAACTCGCCACAACCAACTCACCATGGCCAATTCGCCATGGCCAACTCACTACCTGACAACGCGCTGCGGGACAATTCAACAAATCAATTTAATTATTTAAAATAGTTAAAAAAAGTATTTTGATTTTGTCACTCACATTTCATTTTGTCCCTCCTTTGGCATCCTTTCTTTAATGATTCTATTCCACTATTTCTTCAATATTAGTGTAACTCTTGTCCCACGGTAAGTTGTCCCATAGCAAGTTGGCCTTGGTGAATTGTCCCATAGCAAGTTGGCCGCAGTGAGTTGGCTGTGGTGAGTTGGCTACAGCGAGTTGGCCATGGTAGTTGGCTGTGGTGAATTGTAGTAGACCCATACTTGTTAATATGGGTTGGGTTATTGCCTAGCAGACATACAGTACTATCTTCCTTAGAAGAGGATCAATGCCAGATGTTGTGTCCTAGCACGGCAAGCCCTATGAAATGACACACACACACTGTTTGTCAAATAATATCCTTTTACTACTAAAAAAGGATTCTTAGTAGCTAGATTTTAAAAGTCCTTCAATACCAATAAAGTCCGTCGTGCCAAAAATCCGGTATAAAGTTGGCCAGAATTCAAACCCCCAAAGTAAACAGGCAATTAGTTCCTCCGTTATCAGTAACTCACAGAAGTTGGCAAAAAGCCCGGAATGAATTAGTTCAGCAACTGAAAGTCCAGAAATCAAAGCCGTAGAAATCCCAAGAGCAGCAAGACGTGGTCAGAGAGAATGCAACACGTTGTTTCCAGCGCCGGCTTCAGCATGCTGAGGCCTTAAATAGCCTTAGGGCGTGGCGCGGAAGTCCTTGGTTGGCTGTCATCCTCTGGCACTGAGTCCCCCTTGGTATCTGACTCAGGTGCCAGGTGCGCAGGACGATATTGCCACGCCACAGTCGGCTCTTGGTCCTCTGGATCCATGGGTGGCTGCGCGGGACTTGGGCAAGCCACAACAGCCAGACATTTTGGCAATCCCAAAACAACAAAAACTATCCCCCCCTTCAAACAACCCCCAATACTAGCAATGAAAGATGAGTTGCAGGCCCTTTTGATCCCAAACCTGATACTGAAGACTTCTGGAGTCACTCACCCTCCAGCCCTCAGGAACGCAGCAGGTGGAGAACCAGAAATCAGGTAGGGTAGCTTCCAGTGGGGAAATAAAGGCTCAGAATGAACTAAGATTTGCAATAAATGCTATCAGTCTTTCAATATGTAAGGAATAAGAACAAAGTCAAGGAAATGATAGATTCACTAATGGGAGAAGATGGCAAGAGGATGATGGGCAACAGAGAGAAAACAGAACTACGTAATTCCTTCTTCCCATCATTTTTACACAAGAGGAAAAAAATAGTCCAACCTATCATCTATGGAGATTCTCAGTCATCCAGGTCATAGTTGTCATACGATGACAGTCCAACCTATCAAAAGCAGGAGACAGAACCATTGAATTGTGGCTTAACTTTCTGTCATCCCCCCAAAACTTTCTAACAGGAGTGAAACTTCAGTAACTATTCCAGTTGTATTTATTTTTATTTGGGTTGGGTAATTCTTCTAGTACCACTGAAATAACAACATTACATCACTGATACTCTGCCTATGCATAAGAGATACGAGTATTCTGGGGAAAATGTAGGAAATTACCCACCTATTAATGCACTACTGTATAATTTATGGTTGTCCTTCAATCTATTGCCGCTTAGCTTACTCCAGCAGAGTACTGTACAACTTAAGCAAGAGTCCAGATTCAGGTTTAATTATCAATGTAGATACTCTAGAGGAAAGGTAGACCACTAAGCAATATCTTTAACATCAAAAAGAATTTGCTTCAAAAGTGCTGAATTCTCTGTGTGAGCGTGTATCTATGAGAAATTGCCAAGTTGAAATAGATGAAGCTATAGCTTTTCAGGCTATAAAGTCAGGAATAATAATGGCAACAATATACTGTATCCTGGGAAGTGTTTTTCAGTGAATTAGAAGCATTCCTCATGAGAAATTCAAAGAAGTGACGTTCCGTAATAGGAGTAATGTAGTTTCTCCTTTCAGCTGAAATAATATGAATTCTACATATTATGAAGAAGTGGGAGAGAACAGCAGCAAGTTGAGTCCAGATCAGAACTTTCAATCATCTACTGCAGGGGTGTCAAACTCGCGTCGTCACATTGTCGTCATGTGATGTATCACGACTCCCCCCCCCTTTGCTAAACCGGAGGTGGGCGTGGCCAGCGCGTGATGCATCCAGCCCATGGGCCGCGAGTTTGACACCCCTGATCTACTGGATGAACTACACTGCCTCAGAACCCAAAAGGAATTCCTATTATACAGCTTGCGCATCCTAAAACTCTACTAGGAATTACTCCCCCCTCTTTGACTAGGGTGAAGTTTTGTGTCCTGTCACAACCAATCTTTATTTCAATGGTGGTTCTTTGTTTTCCCCAAATGGTTTCTTTTGCACCATTATTTTCTTTCTTTTGTATTTTGTTCATAAAATATCAGTCCTTCTGAATTTTCCAGTCACCACCTGGAGTTTATTCTCACTGAGGTACCTTCTCTTGCAATATACACAGAGCATTACTTCAATTAATCAAATTTCTTCTTCAGGCACTTGAAAGAAAGCTATTTTTTTGAAAAACATATGCTGATAAACGGTTCACGGAACTCCTTTTTTTTAAAAAAAAATCTATTTCTTTGAGGACAAGGTTGGTTTGATATCAAAAACTTCAAAAACTGCAGTTTCTTTATGTTTACATTGATCATTACAATTTGCCATCAGTTCTTTTTAGTCTGAGAAATTAATTCACTCAAAGCTACTAGTTCTCTCTCCTTCTCCTGCTCCATTCTGATGTTGACTATGGAAAAACTATCCAGTTTTCAAAATGCCAGTTGTATTTCAAAGCTTACTGCATAACGTTGATAGCTGTTAGGTCACCTGATTGCCCTTTTCCAACCCCCCCCCCTCTCCTTTTTCAGTTTTAATTCCCTTTGGATTGAGAAGAGATGCTTAGATGGAAGGTCTGCTGTTATTGCTAAGAGCTTTTATCCCATTCCCAGCAGGGATTATGGCATAACAGAGCATGCTGGAAGTGTCTTTTTCACACTCTTCTGCTTATGTTGACTTTCAGTAAATAAGAGGTGGCCAGAGAGGTAAGACAGAAACACCACCTTGAGAAGGATGAATGGTGGGGGAAGGAGAGGAGAAAGCTTAGGGGAAGAAAGGGGCAATCAAGATCTAATGTTTGCTGGGATCCTACTGGTGCAACAAAGCATAGCAAGACAACTTAGAATAACAGCAGTGATTGGGGGGTCTATTCATGTGTTCCTTTGAGTCAGTGTTGACTCTTGGAAAGATTTCAGAAGTGATTTGTCATTGCCTCCTTCCTGGGGCTGGAGAAAGTGACTGGCCCAAGCCATTGAGTTGGCTTTGTGCCTAAGGCAGGATTAGAACTCAGTGTACTGGTTTCTAGTGTGATGCTTTATCCACTACACCAAACTGGCTCTCAGCAATGACAGCAAAGATGGATTATTTTCGATCCATATTCACTTTGTAACACTGCAGGCAGGGAGAGTTATAATTGGAGAAGTTCACGTGGAACAGCTCGATAAGATTCCTCTTCCTCTTTTGGTGAAATGCTATTCCCTCGGCATTTCATACAAGGTTTTCTTCTGCACGCTCCTCTTAATGTCAATGCATGATCAGTGAGGTCTTTACCTCTGCACCGTCCTTTGAATTACAGCAACGAATTGCAATGCAAAAACAATTTCAAAAATTCACCAATGGCGCACAACCACAACTGTTTGAGGACCCCAAGTGATTTGAAAATCCTCTTCCTGAAGATAATTTCCCTGAAATTCTAGTTTCATGAAGCTTCAGTGTGATTGGAAGGAAAGATGTAAAGCAGTGGTCTCCAACCTTTCCGGCTTGGCTGAGCCGTGGTGGCGCAGTGGTTAGAATGCAGTATTCCAGGCTAATTCTGCTGACTGCCGACTGCCAGCAGTTTGACAGTTCAATTCTATTTAATTTAATTTAATTTATTTATTTGTCAAGCATATATGATTACAAGCAAAGTATAGACAAAGTATAAACATGATTGTATATATATATATAATAGTACAAGCATGATTATGAGTACAAGTATGAATATATGGGTACATTAGGACAGGGACGGTAGGCACGATTGTGCGCTTATGCACGCCCCTTACAGACCTCTTAGGAATGGGGTGAGGTCGATGGTAGACAGTTTAAGGTTAAAGATTTGGGGGCAAATTATGTTATGTTATAACATAACAAGTTATGTGAGGGCAAAGAAGACATCTGATATTGTTGCAGATAATTTTGTGAGCTACACTTAGGTCAGATCGAAGGCGGCGTAGTTCTAAATTTTCAAGTCCCAAAATTTCAAGTCTGGTTTCATAAGGTATTCTGTTGCGAACAGAGGAATGTAATACTCTTCTTGTGAAATATCTCTGGACATTCTCAATTGTGTTAATGTCTGATATGTAGTGTGGGTTCCAGACAGATGAGCTGTATTCAAGAAGACTTGGTCTAGCAAATGTTTTGTATGCTCTGGTTAAGAGGACAATGTTACCAAAGAAGAAGCTACGCAAGATTAGGTTAACCACTCTTAATGCCTTCTTAGCTATGCTGTTGCAGTGGGCTCTGGCACTTAGATCATTAGAGATGAGTACTCCAAGGTACTGACCGGCTCAAGGTTGACCCAGCCTTCTATCCTTCCGAGGTCGGTAAAATGGGGATACAGATTGTGTTGGGGGCAATACGCTGACTCTGTAAACAGCTTAGACACGGCTGTAAAACACTGTGAAGCGGTATATAAATGTTATTGCTAAGTGCTATTGGCAGACTGGTGGGGGCGGAGAGGGATGGTTCCATGCAAGCAGCAGGTGCATGAACACACGCAACTCCATTTGCGCAAGCACAAGTGTCCACCGCTTATGCAAGTGAAGCTGTATATGCACAAGTGTGAGCACCTGCTACTTGTGCCCCCTGCTCAGGTGCTTTGGAGAGTAAGTTATCCCCCTCCTCCCTGTGACAGCCCCGCAAGTACCAGAGCTATCATTCACCCCTAGTCTTTCTCTCCATTAGACTAGACATAACGAGTTCCCTTAACCGTTCACCATATGGTTTAACCTCCAGACCCCTTATCATTTTAGTTGCTCTTCTCTGCACTCTTTCTAGAGTCTCAATATGGTTTGGGGTTTGTTTGGTTTTTTTTGTATCATGGTGACCAGAACTGAACACAGTATTCCAGGACACACTTGTAATATAGTATCCAGTTCTGGACCATCAATCTACCAAGTTCTCACTCTATCTTTATTGTATTGTATATTTACAGAAGCTTGCAAGACTGAAAAAAATTTCTTCCCTCCATTCCTTTTACTCTTTGGAAAACTAGGAAGAGTCCCTTCTGAAATTTCCTTCCCTCCTTCTGTGGGTCGAGATACCTTCTATGTGCCTGTTGTCTAGTCCGTGGCTTTCCCTCCTGTCTCCCGAAGTCATTCCCCCATAACATTACATTAGCTCACAAATCTTTGAAGGTTACCTGCCTTTACCTACTCAGTATCTAATTGCTTCTGCACACAGCAGATGGAGACAGTTGTTGAGTCAGAAGGACAATGCACCGCAAAACGTAATTTAGTAGCTCAAACAGAAATTTCCTCCTCTCCTACTTTTCCTGCATAACTGATGTGAACAATTTTCCCAGCTATGAGTCAAGCAAATAGTTTGATGGGGAAGCCTTCATCTGCCACTTGGGTTTGTTGTTGTTGTTGTTTTTTTGTTGTTGTTGTTTTGCTGCCAAGTCTATTTCTGACAGGTGACAATGGCAGCGGCTGCATTTTTTTTTCTTGGAGGATACCAATGCATTGACTAATTCCTCAAAAGTAGGAAGTTTTCTTCATGGCTGTATTTCTAAGCAAAAAAACAAACAAACAAACTTACCTTTTGAGTTTCTACTTGATATGCAACTATTAAAACATAGAGGCTGGGTGCTTTTAAAGTGAGAATGCTAGCTATCTGTGTCAAACATGCCCAATGTACAAAGATTGATTGATTTATATATTTGTTTGTTTGTTTGTTTGTTTGTTTGTTTGTTAGTTCTTCAGAGGAAGATGATCCATGAAGATGAGTGCATTGCTAAAGTGAAGTGAAAAGTGAAAGAATGCAGTAGACCAGTGGTGGGTTGCTACCGGCTTTACAACCGGTTCGCTGAGTGCGCGCTTCGCTGCGCGCGCGTGCGTGCGCAGTTCATAGGAAATAGAACTTCCGCGTTGCAAACTAGGCAAGGAGCACGGAAAACAGCTGCGGAGCGGCAATTCAATCTGCCGCCCCTGATCAGCTGGGCTTCAGAAGCAGAGATAAAGGTCAGTATAACACAGGGGCGGGAGGGCGGACCCACTTTCATGGATACAGAGAACCGGTTCTCTCTCGGCTTGGAGTCAGAGCTACCGGCTCTAAAGAACCGGTCCGAATTGGCAGCAACCCACCACTGCAGTAGACTCTTTGCAACATAATATTCATACTCTGTACAAAAGCAGTTTTATCGCTGACAGTTTGTATTCTCTTCTACCTTCCTTTCTCATCCCTTTTCTCTGGCACTTTGCTTTCCATTTGGCTTTGAAGTGATTTTGGCTGCCTCTCAGTTTTCTTTTCTGGAGCCTGTTTTCCCACTTGACCTTTGCATGCGTGCGTGTGTGGGGGTTTGATCATAATGCTGTGAACATTCAAGAGCAGCACATGGAACAAGTTGTACCTTCAAATCTCCTGAGGTTTTCATTTAAGCCCTGATTAGTTTTCTTCCTTCCCCTCCCCTTCTTTTAATAAGTCTATTTCTCATCTTTTGTGTTCAACTATAAAAGATTTACCTCTGAAAAGGAAGCCACTGATGGTGTTATTATACGATGCCAGTACAGCCGTTCCTTCTACCCTATTAATAGAAAGCAAAGAAATACAGTCATACTTACACTCTAATTTCAGTTCCAAATTCCTTATCCCCAATAGGTGCAACACTGTATAATTATGACTTGAGCTGGACTGTGGACAAAGCATATTCAAAGAAATTCTGATAATTTGATTCTGGAGGAATGGAGGGTACAGTATTATTGCGGGAACACAGATCATAGCACTGAGCAAGAGGCAAACTTCCTGCCAGTATTTATTATTTATTTGTTGGCTGTCCATCTTGCCATAAGGTGACTCTGGTGGCTTACAACATCAAAATAAAACCATAAATGTATATACAAATGTATAGAATCACAAGAATATGCAAATTATAACTAAAACTAAATGATGGGGAGGAAAGGAGTACCCTAACCCATTGGGGTCCCAAACCAATTGGCAGAGCCAGGTTTTCAGGTTCTTACAGAAGGTCAGGAGGGTGGGAGCCGATCTTACCTCAGGGGGCAAGATATTCCAGAGTTGGAACATTTTCTGTCAGGGCTGCCGTTACACTACAATCCTAGAGGGACTAACAGTTTAGGGTGCAGGGGAAACTCTGAAAAATAAAATACCAATTCTATATCACACATTGGACAATACCAAACTAGTGTTTTAGAGAGCTGACTGCAACAAACTAAGAGAGAATTTAGGAAGGATGGAGATTCTAAAGGTGAAACAACTGAAGATGCTTGGGAAGCTCTGAAAAATGAGATTATAAAAGCCCAGTCTACCATAATACCACTGAGAAAGAAAAACAAGAGATCCCAGACAAAACCAGCATGGTTGCATGAAGAACCATCTGATAAACAGAGAGACAAAAAGGACAAGTATAAAAAATGGAAAGAGGAGCTCATAACTAAAACAGCATACCAGCAAAAAGTCCAAATCTGCAGGCATGGAATCAGGAAGGCTATGTCTCAATATGAAATAAGAACAAAATGCAACAAATGCCAAAAATAACCGAAAAAAAGTTTCTTTCACTATGTAAGAAACAAGAAGGAATTCAAAGAAATGATTGGTCCACTAATGGGAGAAGATCAGGGGTGAAATGCTACTGGTTCGGCCCGGTCCGGGCATACCGGTAGCGGCAGCCACCGATGGTTCAGAGAAACGGCAATGGCGGCAGCGTGAGGCTCCGCCCACCCTTCCGGACGTCGCCATTTTCTTATTTTTAACCCTCTGCGCATGCACAAAGCGTTCTGCGCATGCGCAGAGGGTGAAGCGCAAGCGTGAGCGTGAGCGCAAGCATGAGCGCAAGTGGAACAAAGGTGAAAAAGTGCATGTGTGCGCGAGTGGGGTGAGCATGTGCGCGCAAAGCACGTGCTTCCGAACCGGTAGGGAAGGTAAGTAGATTTCACCGCTGGAGAAGATGACAAGAAAATGATGGCAAACAAGGAGAAAATGGAACTACTTAATTCATTCTTTGCATCTTTCTTCAGGCAAAAAGAAAAAATAGCCCAACCTATCAAAAGCAGCACCAGGGGAGACAGAACAAGAATGCAGGTCAAAATAGGTAAGAAATTGGTAAAATAACATCTATTCGCTTTAGAAGATTGAAATTGCCAGTACCAGGTGGTTTACATTCCTTGGTACTGAAGAAGTTGGCACGTGTGATCTTGGAACCAGTGAACAAAACAGTGAGAACAATGGAATAGCTTGCCTCCTGTAGTTGTGGGTTGTCCATCACTGGAAGTTTTCAAGAAAAGACTGGATTGCCATTCATCCAGGATGGAATATGGTCTTCTGCCTTGAGCAGGAGGTTGGACTAGAAGACCTCCAATGTCCTTCCCTATGATTCTATGTCAGGGTAAGAGACAGGGTCATCTGCAGGAGTGGGTCAAAACAAGTCAATATGGCAACTGAAAATGAACCTCCTTTTGATCTTTACAGTCCATGTGGAGGGATGCCCTGTAAGAAATGTAAGAAAAGAGAAAGCGAAGTTTCTACTGAGCCAGCTGCCTTCCTTGAATATCTGAATGTCCAGAGGTATTTCACGAGAAGAGTTCTCCACTCCTCTGCTCACAATAGAATACCTTATGCCACCGGGCTTGAAATTTTGGGCTTGGACAACCTAGAACTACGCCGCCTATGGTCTAACCTAAGCGGTGGAGTTCCCCAGGCTTATGGTACTGGGGGACTTCAACTTGCCATCACTCGGCGAATCCTCGGATTCGGCTCAGGAGTTCATGGCTTCCATGACAACCATGGACCTGACCCAAGTAGTTCAGGGTCCGACTCATAGAAGGGGACACATACTTGACCTGGTGTTCCTCTCAGGGCAGTAGAGACATGATCTGGAATTAAGGGGTATAGATGTTTCTCCCTTGTCGTGGTCAGATCATTTCCTGCTGAGGTTAGACTTCAGGGCGCTACTCCCCCATCGCAGGGAGGCGGAACCGATTAAGTGGTTCCGCCCCAGGCACCTAAAGGACCCGGAAGGGTTCCAGAAGGAGCTTGGGGAGATACCTGACTCCCTTGTCCACAATCCGGCAGAGTCCTGGTGGCTGCCTGGAATAAGGCGGCATCGGGGGCACTGGACCGGATTGCGCCTCTGCGACCTCTCCATGGCGATGGATCCAGGAGGGCTCCCTGGTTTACCGAGGAGCTTCGGGAGATGAAACGCCAGAAGAGACGTCTAGAGCGACGCTGGAGGGCCAGTAACTCCGAATCTGACCGAAAACTTTTAAGAGCCTTTACTAGGACTTATTTAGTGGCGATACCGGTGGTAAAATGTTCGCATTTTTCCGCACTTATTGCATCCGCTGATTCGTGCCCAGCTGCCCTATTTAGGGTGACCCGTTCTCTCCTTAATGTAGGGAGAGTGGAGGAGCCCTTGCAGGGTAGAGCTGAGGAGTTTGTACAGTTTCTGACGGATAAAGTCGCTCAGATTCGGACGGACCTGGACTCTGATTGGGCAATTCCGACCAAGATGACAGGGACAGGTGTTAGTCCTATTGTGTGGGATGAATTTGAGCCTGTGACTCCTGAGGAAGTGGACAAGGCTGTAGGAGCGATGAGTTCCTCCACTTGCTTGTTGGACCCGTGCCCCTCCTGGCTGGTTTCGGCCAGCAGGGAGGTGACATGAGGCTGGCTCCAGGCTTTAGTCAATGCGTCCTTGAGGGAGGGGTCTTTCCCGCAACCATTAACGGAAGCGGTTGTGAGACCCCTCCTCAAGAAGCCTTCCCTGGATCCAGCAGAATTAAAGAACTTTCGTCCAGTCTCCAACCTACCCTTTGTGGGAAAGGTTGTAGAGAAAGTGGTGGCATGTCAGCTCCTGCGGTCATTGGATGAAACGGGTTATCTAGACCCTTTTCAGTCTGGCTTCAGGCCTGGCTACAGCACTGAAACTGCCTTGGTCGCAGCTTTCGATACCCTCTGGCGAGCCCGAGATGGGGGTCATTCCTCTATCTTGGTGCTACTTGACCTCTCGGCAGCTTTCGATACGATTGACCATGGTATCCTTCTGGGATGACTAAGGGAGTTGGGAGTGGGAGGCACCGTGTTACGGTGGTTCTCATCCTATCTCTCTGGTCGGTCACAGTCGGTGTTGGCAGGAGGACAGAGGTCGACCCCTAGACCCCTCGTTTGC
>QLTV01003977.1:1300656-1315434 GCA_003457575.1 Thermophis baileyi | reverse complement strand
TCTATCTGTATTCACTTTGATTATGTTTATGTTTATACCTATACCTGCTATCTTGTACATGTTTGACAAATAAATAAATAAATAAATAAATAAATAAATAAATAAATAAATAAATAAATAAATAAATAAATAAATAAATAAATAAATAAATCATCAGTGCTAGTGCTAGTGACTAGCACTGATGATGTTACCTAGTTGGGTAATGAAATATCTGCAAGAAAACAAGCAAGCTCAGAGAGCACCAAGGACCCCTCATTTCAATCCTGAGCTACAAATATTTTCCTTTATTGTGTCAAATCTGCAACTGAAGCTCTCTTAGTGACTGGCAGCACATGAGGATCCAGACAGAAGTCTCTTGCTGTAAAGTCTCTTCCTTCTCCTATCCACCCCATTCTTATCGTCTGCAGACATTCAGGAAGATCAAGCAAGAATTAGCCAGGCTCAGGGATCATTAGTGAACAATGTTCTTTGAGCTTAAGCACTTTCTTTACATGGTCTTGCTGGATTGTTTCTGGTTGAAACAGCTGAAATCCACTTTTCATGCTCCCTTTCCACACTTCTTAATAAGAAAAGCTAGAGGAAAAGCAAAGTGCTAACAATGTGCAAGTAGCCCAAAACATGTATGAACAGGCATAAGAGCCGTGATGGCGCAGTGGTTAGAGTGCAGTACTGCAGACTACTTCTGCTGATCACCGGCTGCCAGCAGTTTGGCAGATCGAATCTCACCAGGCTCAAGGTTGACTCAGCCTTCCATCCTTCCGAGGTGGGTAAAATAAAGACCCAGATTGTTGGGGGCAATATCCTGACTCTGTAAACCGCTTAGAGAGGGCTGTAAAGCACTGTGAAGCGGTATATAAGTCTAAGTGCTATTGCTATTGCTATTCTTGTGGGCACTTAACATTTTTGGGGCTTCTCAGAATTTTGCATTGAGTAGAATGTTTCTGGTTTTTATATAGATGTTTCTAGGCAAGGAGGCATGCTCATCAGAGGTGGGCTTCACATAATTTACCTACCGGTTCACCCAGCACCGAAAATGTGAGCGCGCACCTTCCGCGCATGCGCTTTGCTTGCACGCATGCGCACGGCTTAGAAAACGTGGCTAAATAGGACAGCATCCAAACCGGCTGAATACCACCTCACACTCATCTCTGAAAATTTGATTCCCCTGTCTGGTAGACCTGAATTCAATGGCAAACACTGCAAGAGTTGGTTCTTACCCATTATTTGACTGTATCTCTTTGTTAGGGATTAGAAATGACAGCTACCAGATTGCCAAACAATACTTCTCCACAACTACTAATGCTTGTTCTGTTGAATTTATTCACTTAGGATTTCAGAGATAGAATATATACTTGAGGACAGGTTAAAGGGGTGTCTTCTTTTTTTCTGAACTTTTATGATTATATGTCTGGCAAGAGTGGTCAATGTTATGGTATCCCACCTCCCATATACGCAAATGACTAGACCAGGTATCAGCAACCTGCGGCTCTGGAGCCGCATGCAGCTCTTTGGGTCCTCTGCTGTGGCTCCCTGTTGGGTGATCCCACCACTGGCTGGCTCCGCCCTTCGCCCTCCCCTCCCAGTCACTCCTCGCCTGGCCTGAGAAGGTAAGGGCAACGATGGGAGATGGAGAAGCGGCCAGGGCAGAGACAGAGAGATACAGAGAGAGGGGAGGGAGGGAGGGAGGGAGAGAGGGAGGGAGGGAGGGAGAGATGTCAAAAGGATTTTGTGGTTCCCGGTGTTTTTTAACAACTGGTTCTCTGCCCTAATGACCGGCTGGGTAGGTGTGGCTTGGGGGTCATGTGACTGGTGGAAGTGAGTGATGTTGAGCTGGCCACGCCCACCCAGGTTTTGTGGCTCCCAATGTTTTCTTTTCTGTGGGAAACAGGTCCAAATAGCTCTTTGAGTGTTTAAGGTTGCAGACCCCTGGACTAGACTGTATAACTTTATGCAGGTATAGCAGGTAGCCTGGAAGATTGTCTAGGAAAATGTGAGCTTTCAAGGAAGAATGGAAAGTGTCTGGGAAGACAAATGGAGTTGTTGAGATGCTGGAGAGGCTTTGGCTTTGGCTCATTGCTGAATGCGAGTTAGGTTGGAAGTGGTTTTTGAGGAGCCAACAAGGCAGTGTCAAGGGCATGAGGGAGCTTTGCTGCTTGTGTCTGGAAGCTGGACTGCAAATTCTCTGTTGTTCTCTTGTGTAGCCTAAAGTACTACAGCGGAGAGAAAATGTGATTTTTGTAACGGATGCTTTGCAAGGACAGAAAGGCATGGAGCGATATAATTAGTGAATGACAAAGTACAGTTGTTTTAGTTTCATTTCTTTGTCATTTATTTTGGAAGTCTTCTAGGCCAACCCCCTGCCCAGGGCAGGACACTTTATTCTGTCCTGGACAAATGATGTCTAACCTTTTCTTGAACTCATTCGGCAACAGAGCACCCGCAACTCTGGGAAGCAAACTATTCCAATGTTTAATTGTTCTCACTGTTCGGAAATTTCTCCATAGCGATACTACCTGGAAAGGTTGAATCTCTCTTCAAAGAACTTCCACTCATTGCTTCTTGTCCTGCCCTCAGGTTCTTTGGAGAATAAGTTGATCCCCTCTGTTACAGCCCCTCAAGTACTGGAAGACAGCTATCCTAGCACCCCTAACCCACCTCTTTGTTAGGATAGACAGTCCTAGTTTCCTTAACTGTTCATTGTATGGTTTAGCCACCAGACTTATCATCTTTGTTGCTCTTTTCTGCACTCTTTCTAGGGTCTCAGTATCTTTTTTTGTCTCATAGTGGATGCAGTATTCCAAGTGTAACTTCACTAGTGCAATATATAGCGGTACTATCACTTCTTCTGATCTTGATACAATCCCTCTTGATGGAGCCCAGGACTGCATTGGCCTTTTTGGCAGCTGCAGCACACGGTTGATTCATATTTAAGTGGTGGTCCACTAGGACACCTAGATCCCTCTCAGAGTTACTGCTGTTAAGCCAGGTACCACCTATTCTATACCTGTGTATTTGGTTTTTCTTGCCTAAGTGCAGGATTTTACTTTTCTCATCATCAAATGCATCTTTTGGATAGGGTCCAATGTTCAGGTCAGTCACGATTCTTCTGAATTTTGAGTCTATCTTCCAAAATATTAGCAATTGGCATAGTCTGCAAAAATTGGCATTGTCTGCAAATTTGATGAACTCTCCTTCTATTCCACTCATCTAGATCATTTATGAAGATGATGAAGAGCATTGATTTCAAATATGAAAAAAATGGGTCAACAAGAGGTGGTTTGGTTTGTGTGGAAAAAAATAAAACAAGAAGGTACTTTCCAAGAGAAAGGAGGGGACTATGAGAGGGAAACTCAGGCAAAAGAGAAACAGGAAAGGGGACCCTTTGATGAGGGAGAAAGAGACCAAGATAGAGAGAAAGGCAGCCATAGTTAGTAGTGGTCAAAACCTTGACAAAGGGTGTAAAATTGGGAGATGCTAATGCCATAGTTAACAAAAAGTTGTGGAAAATTTAACAAAGCTATAGGAACCATTGTTTAGTTTAAAAAACGCTTGGAGATCTGCTTTGGGGATGCAAGAGTGCAGAGTAAGCATAGAAGATGCTCCAATGTAAAAATCTGGAGAAAGCAAATAGCAATAGCACTTAGAGTCTAGACTTCTATCCCGTTCCACAGTGCTTTACAGCACTCTCTGAGTGGTTTATCATGTCAGCATTGTTGTTGTTAGCTGCGAAGTCGTGTCCGACCCATTGCAACCCCATGGACAATGTTCCTCCAGGCCTTCCTGTCCTCTACCATCCCCCGGAGTCCATTTAAGCTCACACCGACTGCTTCAGTAACTCCATCCAGCCACCTCATTCTCTGCCATCCCCTTCTTTTGCCCTCAATCTTTCCCAGCATTAGGCTCTTCTCCAGTGAGTCCTTCCTTCTCATTAGGTGGCCAAAGTATTTGAGTTTCATCTTCAGCATCTGGCCTTCTAAAGAGCAGTCAGGGTTGATCTCCTCTAGGACTGACCAGTTTGATCGCCTTGCAGTCCAAGGGACTCGCAGGAGTCTACTCCAGCACCATAGTTCAAAGACCTCAATTCTTTGACGCTCAGCCTTCCTTATGGTCCAACATGTCAGCATATTGCCCCAATAATCTGGGTCCTCATTTTACTGACCTTGGAAGGATGGAAGGCTGAGTAACCTTGAACTGGTCAGGATCAAACTCCTGGCAGTGGGCAAAGTTAGCCTACAATACTGCACCTAACCACTGCACCATCACGGCTCAGTGTTGCTCAATGTATGATGGAAAGGAAAAGGGTAACTATGAGAGCTAGTTAGATGTCCCTGAGACTGATTAAATGTGACCCTTGGAAAATAGTAATGCAATTATGGTTAAATATTCAAGGGGTAGAAAATGCCTTGTATGAATAAATAATTGCACTTATAATTATTAGTTCATCAATCAACCAATAAAATTGATTGAGGATGCTACCCATTTTGACTTGCCAATTTTTGCCCTTTTTTCTAGGACTTAAAAACACAAGTTCAGCCGGAGACATTTTACTGCTCGAAACAAAAATTCCTGTAGTTGAGTTGGCCCTTCTCAGACAATAGAAATAGGAGGAGCAGAAACTAAGTGGAGGAGGAGGAAAAGATACTATGAGAACACACCTCCACATTACTGCAATGAGCCATGAATTCAAAACTGTTAATTTCCTCTGTTATCAAGCTCGTAAGAATTATGAATGATTATCAGTCCCTTTGGAGCATAGATTTTATTGTTGATTACAGCTGGAAAGGAAGATTTAACATGGTCTGTAAACAAAACCATCTGGGCCGCATGAAAATTTGCATTAAATTAAAATAGGGCTAGAGAATAGATGGGATTTTTCTCCCATTGGAATAGCACCTGGTATCTCCGTTTTACCAAAAGAAAATGTTAAGAGCATGAGTTTCCATTATGTTTATTTTTCACACATCTCATAAATACAATTAAAAGTATTCTCTCTTCTTTGACAAGGATGTATATCTTCTGCTTTGTAAGGCTCTAAAAAGCTTAAAGGTATTACTTTGAGAAGTTCTTTATCAGTGTTTTTTTTTTACTATTTTTGTACTGCTTTTTCTCATCTCTAAGTCTCTTCTTCCCTTTATGTTCTGTGATCTTATAAAGAAAAGACTTTTGCAGACAATCTTCTATTGAACAAGGCAATTATTTTCATTGTCAAAGTTTGTGTGCTCTCTTCCCAAAACAAGACAATCCATATAGTGTGCCAGAGACACTAAATCAGAATAAATTATGGTAAATAAAAGAATAATTTATTGCTCAGGATAATTGATTCTGTTTGAAACAGAATGAACTGTTGCACTGATTTATTCGCGTGCTTTTATAAAACTGGGGTACTAAAAAGAAAAGGAAGACATACAAAGGCTTTAGTGGAACAGGTCATAGACAAAGTTTAAATGAGAAAGTGCCTTCTTGAACAATAACTTAAATTCCTTGCCTAGCACTTACTCTACAAACATGAAATGCAATGTTCATTTCATTTGAAAACTTCTTTTTCATCATACCTCAATAATGCTTTCTCCATCTGACAGGTTTAGAAAATCTGAAACGGTGGGATATTTCTTATGAAAGAGATTTTTTTTCACTGTACTCCATCCACATATTATCTGCACAATTTGCTCACTTATGTCACATATTTCAGGCTTAAAATTTTACTTCAGTGGTTCAGCCAGCTCTACCAATCCCCGTGACTCAATGCAAGTATTATTGTTATTTTGACCACTTCAACCATTTCTTGTCCTCATGTACTAAACAGATCGTGAGATGGACAAATGTAAAACAGTTCAAAGAAGTATCTCATATGGGGTCCTTTCTATGGGCTTTTTATCTCCAGTTGTTGTATTTTTTCACATAGAAAGGAGAATCCTGCCCACTTTTCTGAAGGTGGAACAGAATTCATCTGTTCATGGTTCTGGTTTCGTTATTCCTTTTTGCAGTAAGTAATGTAACATTTAGCTGGAAGAATGTCTGCTTCCAAGAAATATTTGGCAATTCTTTTACACACAGTGTAATTCAATGTGATAATACATTATTATTCAAAAAGACTCTTCCCATTAGATCCTTTGCTCTAATATCAAGCATTGTGCAATATCCAAGTTTTATGGAGAGTTTCTGACAGCTTTCTGTCAGGGTCTCTCATTTTCCTCTGACTTTCATTCTTTGCATCTGTCTTCACACACACACACACACACACAGTCCAGCTTACCAAAAGCAGCACCGTAGGAGATGGAATAGGAATGAAAGTCAACATAGGCAAGAAAATAGTAAGACAACACCTATCCACTCTAGATGAATTCAAATCACCAGGACCAGATGGATTACATCCCAGGGTTCTAAAGGAGCTGATACAGGGGTGGGTTCCTCCTGGTTCGTACTGGGTCGCCCGAACCGGTAGCGAGGCGCTGGTGACGTCATGATGGCATCGTGGACCTGCCTTGGTCGGTGCCGGTCCGTGGGCACCGCCATTTTTTTCCGTGAATTTTTGGCGGCTTTTTTACGTTTTGGGCTGTTTGTGCTCTGCTGCTGCTTTGGAAAGGGCCCTCCCACCCGCCCTCGGGTTAAGGCTGTCCTTTATTCTTTGCCCGAAGCACAGCTGATCAGCTCCTCGGCTGTGTTTCAGGCAGATTATAGTGACTGAGCATGCGCGGACACAGAATTGCACCGGGGGAGTGCGCGTGCGCGTAACCCTAAGCCACGCCCACAGAGTGGTAGTGGAAATTTTCGGAACCCACCCCTGAGCTGATAGACCTGATCTCGGAACCACTGAACCTATTCTTTCAAAGCTCCTGTAGCATGGAGAACTACCAGTGTACTGGAAAAGAGTTGATGTGGTTCCAATCTCCAAGAAGGGGAAAAAAAGTGGATCCCCGAATCTGCAGACAAATCAGCCTGACAGCAATACCTGGGAAGATCCTGGAAAAGATAATCAAGCAGCACATTTGTGAGCACTTAGAGACAATGAGTAGAAGCCAGCATGGGTTTTTCAAAAATAGATGATGCCAGACAAACCTTATTGCCTTTGACAAAGTGACTAAATTAGAGATTCAAGATAATGCTGTGAACATAGTATATTTGGACTTCAGCAAGGCATTTGACAAAGTAGACCACAGCCTACATCTTGGTAAAATAGAATATTGTGGGATAGACAGTACCACCACCAGATGGATTCCCAAATGACAGCCGCACTCAGTCCTCAATGGAACTGCATCTACATGGAGGGAAGCATGCAATGGGATACCTCAAGGTTCTGCTTAGGCCACTACTCTTCAACATCTTCGTAAATTATCTAGATGAGGGAATAGAAGGGGAACTCATCAAATGTGCAGATGATACCAAGCTGGGGGGAATTGTTAGCACTTTGAGATGAGATGAGATGAAATAACCTTTATTGTCACTCTTCTCTGTGAACACACTGCCACATATTAAAAATGAAATTCTGATGCCTCCTCTCTCTCTCTCTCTCTCTCTCTCTCTCTCTCTCTCTCTCTCTCTCTCTCTCTCTCTCTCTCTCTCTCTGGTATACCCAAATATGGGAGGGAGCATACTGCCTGGACAGGGGCCATCCAGGCAGTTACTTACAAATGACAGTCCATTTCTATATGTTACATATTTTTACATAAATAAAGGGAGACTAGTATAGATCTATTTCAAGCTATTTAGCTCTCATCAGCTAGCCACACCCCTTTTTACTGGGATTTGAACCTGGGCAGCTTGCCTTGTTAGGCAGATGTTTAACCTCTTGAGCCACAGGATCTCCTCCCTATCAGCTTGTTCCAGGGACAAGGATATATATTTGTTTTTTTTTTCTCTGTTAAATCACCTGGTATACCCAAATATGGGAGGGAGCATACTGCTTCCTTTGTACAACATATATATATTTTACATATTTTTACTGATAAATAAATAAATAAAAATACATATTTTTATCAGTAAAAATATGTAACATATAGAAACGGACTGTTGTTGTAAGCAACTGCCTGGATGGCCCCTGGAGGGGCCGAAAGGCAAAAAGGAAGCAGTATGCTCCCTCCCATATTTGGGTATACCAGGTGATTTAACAGAAAAAAAACATATATATGTGAATAAAAAAGGTGCTTTTTCACGAGGCAACTGGACTTTCTGTTTTTTTTTTCTTTTGAAGGCATTTTGCTTCTCATCCAAGAAGCTTCTTCAGCTCTGACACGATAGTGGGGAATGGAAGGATTTATATTCCTGCAGAACCAGGAACACTACTGAGGTGACCCTGAGGACACAGAAAAAAAACCAAGTGCTTCAACGACCCTGTAAAGGATGCAAATGACCAGCTGTCTGCAAGGAATATAAATCCTTCCATTCCCCACTATCCTGTCAGAGCTGAAGAAGCTTCTTGGATGAGAAGCAAAACATCTTCAAAGAAAAAACAAGAAAGTCCAGTTGCCTCCTGAAAAAGCACCTTTGGGACAACCATGACCTGGATGACTCAGAATCTCTACAGACTTTTAGCTTCCCTGAATATTTCTTTTATTTGACATATACTGGATACCAAGTTGTAATGGAATGTGTGGATGACCTTGAGGGACAAAGGAAAGAGATGCTGCCTAGGAAACACTTAGACAAGAGAAGGGGGTGCCCCCAAGGACCTACCGATCAGAGGAAGAAACTTAGGAAGGACTCACTCTTATTGATCAGACAGTTAAAAGTGGTGGTGGGAAGTCTGAAATTTATACTTGTACAATTCTATTAACACATCCATACAATAAAATAGAATTATCTCACCTAGTGTGTTTTCTGTCTGATGTATCCAGGAGGGCTGGTAACTGTGCAAAAGGATGGTGATGTTACTGCAAATAATGATAATAATAGACAACAACAAAAGTAATCCTAGGTAAAAAGCGAGAGGTATGATAGGCTAACATAACTCAGGAACATTCAATGAAATGGCTCCTCCAGTTTGTGCATAGATACAGTAATATGAAGATTTATCCAAAGGTCCCTGGTTTCAGAAAATAACCAGTATTGAAGAAATGTATTCTACAACTCCTCTTTCAAGGACATGTATTCCTATCAAAGGTGGGTTGCTCCCAGTTCGGACTGGTTCACCCGAACTGGTAGCGACCTGCTGGTGACGTCACGGTGACATCATGGATCCGGTTTGGTCGGTGCTGGTCCATGGGCGCTGCCATCTTTTTGGGGGGGTTGTGTGTTGTTGTTTTTTTTTAAAAAATTCTTTTGCGCATGCACAGAAGATGAGTTTAAGGCACTGCGCATGCGTCGCCATCTTGTTTTTGGCTTTTTTTGTTTTTGGAATTTTTTATTTTTCAGCACTGCACATGTGTGCGTGCGCAAAGTGCATGCGCGCCCATGAGGCGCGCCCACGCGGCGCGGGAGGAAGCGAACCGGCAGCGAGGTAAGTTAGAATCCACCCCTGATTTCTATGACTAGATTTGTCTTGACTGATCATTATTAGATACCTGGGGTTTATATCTTGGGAGAAAGTTCAGGAAATGAAGACCACAGAAAGCACCTTAGAAAGTCATATGAGCAATAAGAGTCTTATTATTACCCCTGCAAGATATGTCAATACGTCAAGGAGCACATCTTGATTGAGAAATCTAAAGAAGAAAGGTTCCTCATTAAAATTCACTAGGCTTTGGATCAATTGGTTCTGCATATTTAATCACTAGATGTTTTCTCCCAAAGATCATGGAATTGGGTATGTCTAGTTTAATGAAAAGAAGGACTGAGTGACATGATAGCAGTGTTCCAATATCTAAGGGGCTTCCACAAAGAAGAGGGGGTCAACTAGGGGTGAAATCCTCTGAAGTCTGCTACCGGTTCGCTTTGTGCACGCTTTGCGCGCGCATGTGCACTGCGCATGCATGCGTGCCACAGGCACTACCATGCAGCGCTGAAAAAGGAGCATTTTGAAGCCATCAGAGTCTGCAAAGGTAAGTAGAACAGCGAGGGGGGATCAGCTGTGCAGAAATCCTGCTTTCTAGCTAATCTAGATCGCGCGGCACAGCTGATCGTCGCACAGCTGATCATCAGATATACCAGTTCGCCTGAACCAGTAGTGTTTTTTACTACCGGTTCTGGCGAACCGGTCCGAACCGGTAGCATTTCACCTCTGGGGTCAACTATTCTCCAAAGCACCAGAAGGCAAGACAAGAAGCAAAGGATGGAAACTAATCAAGGAGAGAACCAACTTAGAAATAAGGAGAAATTTCCTAACAATTAGAACAATTAATCAGTGGAATGACTTGCCTCCAGAAGTTGTGGGTACTCCAACACAGGAGGTTTTTAAGAAGAGTGATGGAGTTGGGAGATGTGATTTTGGAATCACTAAGCAAAATCTTTCAGAGCTCCTGGAGAACCGGGGAACTGCCACAGGACTGGAAAAGAGCTGATGTGATTCCAATCTTCAAGAAAGGGAAAAATGGATCCAGAAAGGTATAGACTACAGGTTGACATCAATACCTGTGAAAATTCCAGAAAACATAATCAAGCTGCAAATTTGTGAGCACCTAGAAATGAACAAAATCATCATTAGAAGCCAACATAGGTTTGTTAAAAACAGATCTGTTTCTGTCTTTGATAAAGTGACTAAATTAGTGGATCAAGAAAATGGTGACTATAGTTCACTTAGACTTCAGTAAGGTGTTTGACAAAGTAGACCACAGCCTACTTCTTGATAAGATAGAACAATGTGAGATAGATAGCACCACCATCTTGATGAATGTATTTTATTTTTTCTTTATGTACACTGAGAGCATATGCACCAAAGACAAATTCCTTGTGTGTCCACCCACACTTGGCCAATAAAAGAATTCTATTCTATTCTATTCTATTCTATTCTATTCTATTCTATTCTATTCTATTCTATTCTATTCTATTCTATTCTATTCTATTCTATTCTATTCTCTGATGGATTTGCAGTTGGCTGACTAACTGCACTCAGTATATAGTCCTTAATGGAACTCCATCCACATGAAGGGAAGCATGCAGTGAAATACCTCAAGGTTCTGTCTTGGGACCAGTGCTCCTCAACATCTTCATAAATGATCTAGATGAGTTGATAGAAGGATAAAATCTACTCATCCAAGCAGTTCAGATAGGGAAAGGGACTAGAAGTGTGCCCACCCTAAGTATTGCCTTCTGATGGCAGCCCCTGACCTATGGAAACCTCTGCCTCCTAAAGTTTGTCAGGCCTTTATCCTCTTAGTGTTCCCTAAGGCTTTGAAGATCTGGCTTTTCTCTCAAGTGCTACAATAAGATTGGATAATTGCACGCTAGAAGGTTGACCTAATATTTGGATGTTTAATTTGTTTAGTTTTACAGTTTTAACATGACTTAATTTGTTGTTTTAAATTTTTATTGGGAGCTGCCCAGAGTTGGTTAGACATAGGGAATAATATAAATGTTTTAAATAAATAAAAGTAAACAAGAATCCAGATCATCCAAGCAAGAAAGACTAAGATTTAGCATATTAATGAGGATAGGTTGTTTGGAGTTCACAAAGAGACAAACCAGATCCCAATTAACACTAATGAGCTCTCTCTCTCTCTCTCTCTCTCTCACACACACACACACACACACACACACACACACACAAGACAAACAATTACATCCTGTTAAAATTAATATAATCTTACTCTATCCTGACCTATAAAGCAAAAACAGGTTTTATCTTGCAATTTATGAACATTAGAAGTTATCAATCAATCCATACAGCAATAAAGAGCGTTCTATATTCCAGTCTGCAATGGTGTGGTAAACCATTAATATCATTTAAAAGAGAAAATTAAGTCAAATTAAAATACAAAAAGCTATCTTAGTTAGCAAGTACAACAATGCTACAAAGTCCATGTTGTGTGACCTTCACAATCCACTGAATGTATGCACCTTTTCTGCAGCCTGGAGCCCTCCAAGATGCAGTAGAAGTAATAATTTCTCTACTGACATTTAGCAGGAACGAAAGGGAATTTGTTGTTTTAAAGTTCAGGCAGGCTTAATGCACTAGTCCTGTTTCCAAATTACAGATGATCCAACATTTCCTATCCCAGTCAATTCACTCATTTCTGGCAGCACAAAATCCAAGTTGATCTTCAGGAGGATCTTCTTTTAGTCTTCTCAGATCCTGCAAAAAAGGAATAAAAAGCTGTCCCTGTTAGTACTGATGCACATAGCCTCATATTTGAGCTCAACCTTTTCCAAAGAGTTAGTTGGAATCTTAGGCACCAAACTTTTGCACTTCTTAAATGAGAGCTGGGCTCAATGAGTAACCAGACAAATGTGATGAGAAATTGACTCCAGCAGATCTTCAGTTGGTAACTGAGTAAGTTTGCTTTGGATTCCCAGGGCTCTCTCTAATTATTTTTCAGCAAGTTCCTTCATAAGGCAGCACATTCTCTCCTACCCAGAGTTAATTTAGATTCAACAAGGAAACTAGAGGCTTAAAGGCTCCTCAAACTATCACATTGTTGTCACCAGGGGTGGGCTGCTAGGGATTCGCAGGGGTTCGGGAGAACCTCTAGCTAAGATTCTGTGCAGTTCGGAGAACCCCCAAATCCCACTCCTGGCTGGCCCCACTCACCCCACCCCGCCCCTCCCAGGAGTCCCCACATGGCCTGTTTTGGATGCAGGTAAGTGCAGGGCGCACGCGGAGGCTAGGGGATGGTGAAAAACGGGCCTACCGGAAATTCGGGAAGGGCCCGTTTCTGGCCTCCAGAGGGCCTCTGGAGCCTGGGGAGGCCGTTTTTGCCCTCCCGGAGGCTCGAGGAAAGCCTCTGGAGCCCGGGGAGGACAAAAACGCTCCCCCCACCTCTCGGTGGTGCAGGAGGCTGACTAGGCCACGCCCACCATGGCCACGCCCACCTAGCAACCGGGCAGAGAACCCCTTGCTAAAATTTTTGAAGCCCACCCCTGGTTGTCACGTCTTGTCAGAGTTTGTATCGACTTTCCTCCACATTAGGTTCTTTCCAGATAAGACTGAAGATAAAGTGTTTGAGTTACAGTGGAGAGGAAAAGACTCAAATTATCAACTCTGGGTTTAGCAAAAAGGCTGAATTATCTACGAAGACTGTATCCAGAGCATCTGTATCAGAGTTATTACTCCAACAGGGCTTGTTTTAGGTTCTGTAATCTCTGGAGGATGTCAGTTTGTTTTTCCTTTGAATGCTGTCTTAATACATTTTTCACTAAAAGATCATCAGAGTTGCTGAACTGAACCTCCCAACATTCCAAGGGAGGATGGGGCGTTTTCCACTAATTCTTGGGAACATTGCAGGTGAAAGAAATGGGTACAAATTGAAGTCACGTGCCTTTCATTTTTTTCATTCATCATCTTTCACTGTGAGAAGATAGAATAGCAATAGCAATAGCATTTAGACTTATATACCGCTTCATAGTGCTTTACAGCCCTCTCTAAGCGGTTTACAGAATCAGCATATTGCCCCCAACAATCTGGGTCCTCATTTTACCGACCTCGGAAGGATGGAAGGCTGAGTCAACCTTGAGCCTGGTGAGAAGAAGCTGTATGTCATTCAATTTTCCGATAACCGTCAAAGAAATCTACATTCTACCTTATTCCTTCCAGGAAACCACAATTTCTAAAATGGAAGAGTAGCACTTTGAGTTTTGTTCAAAGTGTGGAAGAATGGATGGATACTACAGGTAGTCCTCAACGTATGTCCGCAATTGGGACTGAAATTTCCACCACTAAGCAATGCAGTTATAAAGAGAGATATCACATGACGCATTGCTTAGTGGCTTTAACCCAGAGCCGCCCAGAGTCCCTTGGGAGTTGGGCGGCATACAAATTTAATAAATAATAATAAATTTAATAAATAAATAATAACCCTATAGTCATGGGGTGGCATCGTTAACCAACAATGAGTTGTTAAGCAAAAACCCACTCCAAGTCTAGCCATCCCAGGCTTGGTTCATCCCAGTCCTGAGCCTCAATAAGATAAGACACTGCCTTCAACTTCCACCACAAATCAATTCCCTCCCCCACCCCCCATCTATGCTCTTTTGATCACCTTGCATCTTGCCTTGTGGGGCAGAAAGTAGCCCCAGAGCCAGGGGTGGGTTCTAACTTACCTCGCCGCCGGTTCACTTCCTCCCACACCGCGTGCATGCGCAGTGCCAAAAATTCCAAAAAAATTCCCCTCCCAAAAAAATTCCCCCCCCAAAAAAAAAATCCAAAAAAAAAGATGGCGGCGTCCACGGACCGGCACCGACCGAACTGGCTCCGTGACGTCACCAGCGGGTTTGGGCAAACTGGTCCGAACCGGTAGGAACCCACCTCTGCCCGGAGCCATGCTCACATAGCTCTGGGGCTGCTTGCCAAGCCTCAGGAAGCTGCAGCTGCCTCAACCCATCCCAGCAGCAATGGTCCTCACCATCCTCCTCTCTGAGATCCCTGCCACCTTGTGCTCTGCCACCCCAGCTGACCTCAACCATCTTCTTGGTCCCATTGTGGACAAGCTGTTCCTGGCCTGGCTGTTGGGTGGGCAAGGCTGCACTTTGACTAGGAAAAAAATAGCAATAGCACTTAATAGAATAGAATAGAATAGAATAGAATAGAATAGAATAGAATAGAATAGAATAGAATAGAATAGAATAGAATAGAATAGAATAACAGAATTAGAAGGGACCTTGGAGGTCTTCTAGTCCAACCCTTGCTCAAGCAGGAGATCCTATGCCATTTCAGACAGATGGTTGCACAATCTCTTTTTAAAAACTCTCCAG
>QLTV01003977.1:1225029-1292126 GCA_003457575.1 Thermophis baileyi | reverse complement strand
CGCGTCAAAACGCTGGCAGAGGCAGAGCCCAGAGGAGCCGAGGCAGTCCCGCGGGGTGTGCGTGCCCTCGACTCTCACTTGCTCTCGCTCTCCCAGCCAAAAAAGTGCCCGCAGCAAAAAGAGCGCCTCCCGGCATGCCCCCCCTTTCCCCCCGGAAAGTAATGGGGGGGCTTATTTTCGGGGGGTGGCTTATTTCAACGCATGTCCCGAAAAGCCCTGTTGGGCTTATTATCGGGACATGTCTTATTTTCGGGGAAACACGGTAGGAGCAAGAATGAACAAGTGCTGAATAAATGTGGAGTAAATGGAGTAAATGTGGAGTGATTAGTGTTAAAGGCAGTTTCAGATTATCTGAAGAAAAGTTAGGAGGAAAGACTGAGAGAGTTGTGCTTGGATGGTTGATGAGATCCCTGAAAGCAAAGAAACAAAAATGTCCCAAAGGTGCTTTTTCAGGAGGCAACTGGACTTTCTTGTTTTTTCTTTTGAAGACCTTTCGCTTCTAATCCAAGAAGCTTCCTCAGCTCTGAAAGGATAGTGAGGAATGGAAGGATTTATATTCCTTGCAGACAGCTGGTCGTTTGCATCCTTTTAGAGGGTCCTTGAAGCACTTGGAGGTTTATCTGTGTCCTCAGGATCACCTGAGTAGTGCAAATGGTTCCTGTAGTCTGGAATTTTTCCTCTGGAAATCCATTCCTACTCCCACACCATTCAAAGGGTGTTCATCCCAAATTGTATAGCTAAAAGTCTGTAGAGATTCTCAGTCATCCAGGTCAAGGATTCCAGCTGTCTGCCAGGAATATAAATCCTTCCATTCCCCACTATTCTGTCAGAGCTGAAGAAGTTTTTTGGATGAGAAGTGAAACGTCTTCAAGGAAAAAACAAGAAAGTTGCCTCCTGAAAAAGCACCTTTGGGACAACCATGACCTGGATGACTGAGAATCTCTACAGACTTAAAGAAACAAAAAGTTTAAAAAACAAAAGGCAATGAATAGACCTTGTGGAAGAAAGGATAGTGTACAAGGATAGAAAGATGCAGACACATATCGTGAATGATATTGGTGAGAAGTACATTCTAGTAAATGTTCTTATCTTATTTCTTTAAGTCTTTGGCAAATTATTTATTACTTCTTTTTGTACTATGGTATAAAGAGAAAGAGAATAGTATGATAGGGCTGCATGTGTATTTATCCTTAGAATGGGATTAAACTGGCCTGCTAGTCAGGAGTTAGCAATAGGATGAAAATAGAGTTCTACAAACTGGAGGATTTTCAGTAATGCTTTTTCTGTGGTTTTAAATATTCTGTAGCTGAGCCAGAAATAAATCAGTTTAGTAATTGAAGGTAACTAGCAGTGAGAGATCACTGAGGTCCAGAACTGCTTTTAAACCCATACAAAGTTCTTGTGTGAAAATGCCCAATGTTGATGAAAACGAGATTATGAGATGATTCTTTTGTTCTTTTAGAATACATAGTCTGCAATCACCAAAAGCATCTTTTGCATAATCTTTTCATGACAAATAATTGCAGGCATTTATTTGCTGGTGGGGGGGGGGAAAGCTCCCCTAATTGAAAACCATTTAGTATTTTCTTGTTATGCTTCTTGCCTTTTCCGCCTCCCCTTCCAGTCTTTTTTATTCATCTTTCAACTAACTGACAGGATGTGTTGTTAATAATTAGCATTTATATTGAACTTCATCTCCAAACCACATCATAAACATTAGCCAATTTAATCCAAAGAGCATTGTGTAGGTTGTTGTAGGGAGAGAGGACTGAGGTTAGCCAAATGTCTGACAGTTCTGAAATTGGAATGGATGGCCGAGAAGTCCACCCACCTCGGAAAAAGGAACTCGTTTACTTTTAGATTTCTTGCTCATTCTGTCTCTTAAGTGTGTACAAACATGTGTACAAACATGCTTCCTACACTGCACTTCTGGAATTAGGGCCTAAATTGAAGAATGGGAAACGCTGAAAGATCCAAGGTGAAGAAATATTGGTCATATCACCAAAGAAACAGCGCTGACTGTCTCAGTTTCATTATTCAGGCGATGATCTGCAGGTTGAACTCACTAATCCCTCAATCAGCATTTACACATCAGGTCTATTGTGCAGTTTGATACATTGCCCAGAGGGAGGGCTTGATGCTGTCAGTTGGAGAAGTAAAAAAAAAAAACCCTGAGCAACAGCAAGCACGATGAGAAGAGGGAGGGAGAGAGCTCTCTTCATCATATCAATCTCAGCACGTTTGTGGACAAAGGGGCAAAGCCCCCTCCTGTCTTATTATGCTAAGCAATACAGTTTGCATTTCTTTTTGAATTCATTCTTGCATTTACATCAGGGACCTCCAACCTTTTGTGGCTTAGTGAATGTGCTGAAAGCAAGTTGCAGGTGCTCTTGAAAATTGGCTGCCGGGAGAAGGAGCTTGCACAGTTCACAAAACGACTGTTAGAAACCATTCCTTTCCCAGAAGATAAATTGAGGCGGTTGATTCTTGCCATCGCACCCTTACTCCCTAAACTGAGCTGTTGCATTTTCCATCTATTTTTTTTTTTTTAGTGACCTAGGGGTTGAAGTTAAGTTGGATACTGGTGCTTTGTTCTGAGCATAACAAACAGCCTCAGTGTTTTCCCTCTGAAAAAAATAGGTGGATGTTTGAAAATGCGTCACTTTTTTCTGCAATACAGCTCAACTTTCCTAAACCGAGGCATTATAAAAACATTCAATCTTCAGAGATCTTTTCGAAGATGCTGGGAATTGTGGCAGTTGTGAATAACTGGCATCCTTTGTGTGATGTTATCACTATATGCATGATGTCATTTGTTCCCTCTGTTAATTAGAGGGCTCACTCATCCAAGTTGACAGTACTAGCGTGAGTGAAAAAAAATGTTTGTGAGGGAAGTTTCACTAACATTACAGTAATGCTAAATGAAGACTCAAACAAGTCCCAGGGATACAGGTTTTCTTGGGCAACTACGTTAAAGCAGGGGTTTCTCAACCTTGCAACTTGAAGATATGTGGACAACTGCCAGAATTTCCCAGCCAGCAGGCTGTTCCCCATAAGCTGCCCCCTAAATGTTGCTGCCAATATGTTACACCTGCCATCATCTTATTGAATACAGAATAATAAAGTTGGAAGGGACATTGGTGGTCTTCTAGTTCAACCTGCTACTTGAGCAGGAGGCCCTATACCATTCCAGACAAACGGTTGTCCAATCTCTTCTTGAAAACCTCAGTGATGGAGTACCCACAACTTCTGGAGGCAAGCCATTCCATTGATTAATTATTCTTGCTGTCAGGAAATTTCTCCTTAGTTGCAGGTAGGAGCTCTCTGTTTGATAAACTTCCATCTGATACTTCTTGTCCTGCCCAGTGCTTTGGAGAATAGATTTAAGTTGTTTTCCCCCCATCCATGGAATCTTTCCTAAGCTCTTTCTAAGTTTGTTGAAATCAAGTCTGTTAAAGTCTAAGACTCTCATTCGACTTCGTTCTATTACGTGTGCTAGAATTACCGTATACTGAATTCCAATATGACACAGTCACTCTTCCCCAAGATTCCCGCAACTTCAACATTTCATCCCTACTACTGGTAGTAAGTATTAAGTCCAGTATAGCTACCCTCTGGTGCAGGGGTGGGTTCCACTTACCTTCCCCACCGGTTCGCATCGCACGTTCCCTCGCGCAATTTTCCTTCCGCACATGCTCAGTAGCTGCAATCAGCCCAAAACAAAGCTGAGGAGCTGATCAGCTGTGCTTCGGGCGAAGAAATAAAGGTCAGTATAAACCCAGGGGCGGGTGGGAGGGCCTTTTTTCAAGCAGCAGAAGAGGAAAAATTCACAAAATTCACAAAAAAAGATGGCGGCGCCCACGGACCGGCACCGACCGAACTGGATCCGTGACATCACCAGTGGGTCACTAACGGTTCGGGCGATCCAGTCCGAACCGGGAGGAACCCACCCCTGCTCTGGTGCCTTTCTCTATCTTTTGGATGACAAAGATGTCAGTTAGGTTCATCAGGAATCTCTTTTATCTCCCACTTGGTGCAGTTTGTCTCCCAGTTGATGTCAGGGTAGGTATGTCCCCCATTAACTATTGTGATGTATTTCCTACATATTTTAGTTAACTGATTAGCAAAAAGTTCATCTATTTCATTTGTTTGGTTGGGTGGCCTATAGGTATACAACCTATGACAATGTCATTCTTTTTTCCTTTTATATTAACCCAAATGCATTCAAGATGCATTTCACCATTGTTCTGCTGTATTTCTGTAGAGATGCGGTTATTTCTAATTAGGCTTGGATCCATATATTTTTAAATATATAATTCAGTAACATGAATAACTTTTTTTTTTTACAAAAGGACAGCCCATTGGCTCTTTTAGATATAAATTTTAGTTGCTGCATTATTTTCATTTTCTTTTGGGGGCAGGGGTTGCTTTCTCTTGTAATATTTTCATCTTTTTTCCTTTGTTGTTTTATTAAATTAATCAGTACAAAAACGGGTGACTCTTCTTCATCTGATAACCGTGTTTCCCCGAAAATAAGACCCTGTCTTATATATCTTTTTGCCATCAAAAAAGGTACCAGGTCTTATTTGGGGGGGGGGATATCGTCCACTGACTCACCTCACTGGTGCGCATTGCTGTCAGAGGCCTTCAGGAACTTCTTTGGCCAGCAAGGCCAGCAAGGGTCGATCTGGAGCTCTGTTATCGGCTACAGAGGCCTTCAGGAAAGCCTTGCCGGCTGCCGAAGAAATGGGCTGAGGTGTGCAAGGCCTGGCTGCAACTGTCCGAAGGTAAGTAGTAGGGCAGCTCCACCACCCCCATCCCCACCCTAGCTTAATTTTTACCCGTGCACCCTGGAGTGGGCAGGGGTCTTAATTAGGGCTTATTTTGGGGGTAAGGCTTATATTAGATGCACGTGTAAAAAATCAAGCTAGGACTTACTTTCGGGGTAGATTGTATTTTCGGGGAAACACGGTATTCTTGCACAGTCAGACATTTTGGAATGAAACTTGCGATTTACCCCATTTTCTCGTTGCTCAAGGTGCTCAGTCTTCTTCATTAAAACTTTTCAGCGTACAGATTTTCCCTTCTGCAGTGTTTATGGAAAGATTTCCTTAGCTCTGAAAAATTGGTTGAAAAGCCGAACTGTTATTCTTAGCCTTTACTAATATTTATAGGCAATGCTTAATAGAGTCATGCATCACTTTGGATTGAAGGGCAAACCATGTTCAGAATTTGTATGGGTGTGCATTAGAGGTGGGTTTCAGCAGGTTCTGACCAGTTCTGGAGAACCAGTAGCGGAAATTTTGAGTAGTTCGGAGAACCGGTAAATACCACCTCTGACTGGCCCCGCCCCCATCTATTCTCTGCCTCCCGAGTCCCAGCTGATCGGGAGGAAATGGGGATTTTGCAGTAACCTTCCCCTGGAGTGGGGAGGGAATGGAGATTTTGCAGTATCCTTCCCCTGGAGTGGGGTGGGAATGGAGATTTCACAGTATCCTTCTCCTGCCACGCCCACCAAGCCACGGCCACCAAGCCACACTACGCCCACCAAGCCACACCCACAGAACCGGTAGTAAAAAAATTTGAAACCCACCACTGGTGTGCATGCAAAAGTGTTTGCAATTTCTTAAACTACCAGTAAGTATCTTTCCCCAGAATTCTACTGCAGAAATGGAGATCAGCTTCACGATGGAGGTCATTATGGAAAGACATAATGCTTCAGAGTTGCAGATAGATTCTTCATGTGCGTCCTGCACCTCCTCTTCTTTGAATTATAAATTCTGCATGCCCTTATTAATTAATACAATAAATCTACTGTTCAATTGCTGATTATTCCCAGCAGATTAATTCAAATCAAATCACATGAAGGAAGACTTAGTTTGCTAACTGGGTTTTATAAGAAAATTTAGCCAGGGGGAAAAAAACCATGCAAGGCCAATTTTCAAACAAAACGAAGCTTCTTCCCTTGGTACTCCATTGCAGCTGTCAGCTGAACATTTATAATTTCTTCTAAATGTACTTCATTAACAGTTTCAAGTTTTAAATATGAACTGTAGATTCTGGCCGATTTGGGATTTAAAACAAGCAGTGTGTAAATTAGAGGAGTCTGGGGAAGCCTAGATTTAAGTGCTAATTTAACCTATGTTTCTCACTATCTCTTAGTTTTGTCAATCTTTAAGGACTATTATAAAGGATCATATTGGCAGATCTTGTTTCAAGCTCCTTGGGAATTACTGTAAATGTAACATCAGATTAAACTGAAGTAGTAGAGCCCTTTTTAATGGGCACATCAACACGAGACAAATGGGATTCAGGACTGTACTGCAGTACTTGACTGGAAAGGTTGAAAGATACATTTTGCTGAAGCTTTATTACTTTCAACATGTGTATTTTTAACTGGAAGACAACTACTGTGACACAAAAGAATCACACCTATTTTTCTCCTGGCATCTCAGAAAGCTATAAAATATGATCGGATGATAACCATTTGCTCCCTAGCTAGCAGAGTTAAGTAATGGATGCATTGCATTTGTGGAATTGAAATGAGCTCATTTTTATGCAGCCTCCCTCCAGCCACAGGCAGAACACTTCAAATTAGGCATTAAAAATGTGCTTTAAATGTTGCACCTAAAACCCAAGCAGTGCAGGCTGCTAGTGGGGGGGGGGGGAGGAAGGGGAAGATATCAAGTGACCAGTGGCTTTTCCAGACATACTATGTGGTCTCTTTGAGCTAAAAAAGAATAAATCTCGGGGGGGGGGGATTAACATAGACATATTTCAGTGACCAGAAAGCATTTTAACTAACAAACAGCAGTCCTGTCAGAGTCAATGCTTGAAATAGAATTTCAATTTCAATATTTAGCAAAAACGCAGAGTCCCCAAATGCAGATACAGTGGTACCTCAATACTCATCATTAATTGGTTCCGGAAGATGCAATAAGTACCAAAAACAATGAGTACCAAACACATTTTCCCCATAAGGAATAATGTACTGAGTCACAAGGCAACCAACATTGACAAGTTATAGCTTGTGCATTGAGTACCAAACAAACAATGAGTACCAGGGCAAAATTTTCACGTCAAAATGCATTGACTACTGAATTTGATGAGTTTCAAAGCAGTTGAGTACAAAGGTACCACTGTATTTGGAAAGCTCTTTTGTCTGGACAGAAAGAGAAACCGCTCACTACTCTGAGCCGTGTAGAGCTGCATAGAAATGTGAATAAAATAAATAAAAATATTTCTGTAATCCAAAGTGTCAGAAGAAAAATGTCATTTCACTCTGCAGGATGTTTAGAAAAAGAAGAATTCAAGATGTAATTATGCTGAGAATAAATTTGCTTCAGAGATGCAGTCCAATACAGTACAAAGTGTGGTCATTGACTTAAAATGAACTACTCTACAATAAATCAATTATAATTTGATTATTATTTTTTGCCTGCGTGACCAAATGCATGTAAACACTTCCTTGGGAAATTGGTGACAGTAAATTCTGAGGAAACCTAACATATTTTAAACTGAGTTTTTAATAGGATTGCAGGTGGTAGGGTATGTAGGTGGAGTAACAGCAGGAGCATGTAAGCGTTGCCATGCAACACATATTTTTGTTCCAGGAAAAAAAAGTTATTGTGTCAAGAAGAGTAAACTCAGTGCGTTAGGAGGAAAAAAAAATGGAGAACTAAAGACAGTTCTGTTAAAAGTAGAGCCCATGAACACAGTGAAATGAAGAGCCAGCAAATAGATTGGCTCTTCATAATTCCTCTACGGACAAGTAGAGGACTTCAGATTTCCCACAAGTGCTCTGTACAGTTGCTTCTCTCAAGGATTTAGAGACTGTAAGACAGTGATCTCCAGCAGTGGTGGGATTCAATTTTTTTTACTACCGGTTCTGTGGGCGTGGTGTGGTGGGCGTGGCTTGGTGGGCATGGCAGGGGAAGGATACTGTAAAATCTCCATTCCCTCCCCACTCCAGGGGAAGGATACTGTAAAATCTCCATTCCCACCCCACTCCAGGGGAAGGATACTGTAAAATCTCCATTCCCTCCCCACTCCAGGGGAAGGATACTGTGAAATCTCCATTCCCTCCCCACTCCAGGGGAAGGTTACTGCAAAATCCCCATTTCCTCCCGATCAGCTGGGACTCGGGAGGCAGAGAATAGATGGGGGTGGGGCCAGTCAGAGGTGGTATTTACCGGTTCTCTGAACTACTCAAAATTTCCGCTACCGGTTCTCCAGAACTGGTCAGAACCTGCTGAATCCCACCTCTGATCTCCAGTAGGTTTAGAACTCTGGGAGATGTTGGATAGCCCTCTTCACTCAAACTGTCCTTTTTTAAGGATACTGGATTTGCATACTTTCTTTTTTAACCACTTTCATAAATTCCTTGCTAGCTGCTTTTCAGTTATTAGGAATCTTTAAATCACTGGGTGAATTTCCTTCAGTCCTTCAACTTGGATAGTGAAATGGGTGGTGACTAAATGTGATTAATAAATAAAAATGTCCTTAGCAAAACAAATTTAAGCATTTTTAAAAAAAGAAATCATTTGGAATTAATAACAAAAGAATGATTAGAACTTTAATTTTGAAAGTTACAAACAGACTAAGGGTCCAGATGGATTTGAAATAAGATTTTGTAATTGACTGTAAGAATTCTTCCTATGGGAAAACGTTTTTGTTTTGATTTTTGTTTAAATGGGACTTTGAAAGTTGGTCACTAAAGGGAAGCAGTGGGGACAAAAGGAGAAGAACACTTAAATTTGACCTACGACAGAGGTGGGTTCCTACTGGTTCGGACCGGTTCTATAGAACCGTTAGTAACATGGCGGCCTGGGTCGCTGGAACCGGCAGCGACCCAGGCCTGCCACGCCCCCGAGCCAGTTCTCTTGGCGGCGCCATAGGCACCGCCATCTTGTTTTTTGCTTCTGCGCATGCGCAGCTTTTTTTAAGTACTGCGCATGGCGCGCGCAAGGCGTGTACGCGTCGCATCCCTGAGCAAACTGGCAGTACCCACCCCTGACCTATGAACACAGAATGGAGCAAAATACCTTAACATTAGACATGTTGAAGGATATTTTTGAACAATGGACCAGGAAATTTATTTTAAGAGTGTTTACCTCTATAGACAGATTGTGTTTTAAAAGAATACTGTAGCTTGTGGATCACTTCGTATCTGACTTTCAATATAAATCAAATTTGGGCTTCCACTTTGAGGAGATATGCAATCACACTTTAGAAATATAAACAGTTCTGAAATGTGAAAAAAATAGTTGCTTTATCTTTCTGTGTACAGATAGAATAGTATGGTCCATTTAACCTGCTGCTTGTGAAAAGCTGGTTTTAGATGTGCTTCTTCCATTGAAGTCCAAACTCAGGCAGTTCTCAGTCTATATTGTCACTATTACTCCACAATAGCTCATAAACAAAAGTGGAAAACTTTCATTTTAAAAAACCCAGAGAGAAAATCCTCCATTGGCTTCATTTTCCTAATTGCCTAAATGCAGCCATCTTAGGTGCTTTCCTTTTGCAAACAGATAATAAAACTCTTCAGCAGAGATTTTATTCTGTCTCCTACTGAGACTGAAAAAGAGAAAGAAAGAAAGAACTCAATCTGATTTATTTTCCAGTATTTTGACAGAAAACGCTTACTACAATTTTATCCTTTTCTCTTCATGATTATACTGTGAAAAAAATAACCCTCAAAATTAATCTCTCTTTCTTAAACTCCATTTTAAATGAGAGCAGGGTGTACTTCAAACTGGGTTTTTAAATGCTCTGCCTTCCCTGACAGCTATGTTAATGATGCCATTTTAAATAGCTCACTAATTTTGTTTACAAAGATAGTTTCCAGGTTTAATATCTTCCAATATTATCATTCAGATCTGCTCAATTACTCTGCTTAAGTATGTTCCTTTTTGCCTGCAAAGCCTGCTTGGCCCACACGTTTTCCCTCTACAAGTGAGGAGGGAGCTGGGAAACATTTCTACTTTTTATTTTCAAATAATAAACTCAGGAGGTAATGTGATGAAAAACTGTCATTGTAGTTCTAGTGTAAATGGCAAAATTACGAAAAAGGTGCAACCAAGAATACAATATATGAAAGAGGGAAGATAGGCTAATAAGACTCAAATAATAATTTTCCTATTGTAACCAAATGATGGTTTAAATACTTTTTCTAGTGGTAATATCAAGATAAATGTATTGCATAGATTTGTACCTCTAGTTAATGCTCCAATAAGATCCATGCCGTAGAAAATAGTTTAAGAGTTTGACTCTCTCATCCATAAATCAATTTTGTATCTGTTTAGATAATCTGACTTTCTATTTGAAGTCCGTGCAATGTAGTTTTCCATGATCTAATGGATTATCTAAATGTTTACTCAAAGTCTAAGTGTGCAGTCAATGACAGCCAGCATGACTGTTCCCTGAAGTGGGGATGATGGGAAAAATAGTCTTTTGCTTCTGGAGGATATTAGGTTGGGAATGATAGAAAGGCCAAGGGAGATGTTACGGAAAACTCTGGAATATAGGAAATAGTTTTGTATCCAATCTATTTATTTTAATATTGCTTATTCTTCCCCAATCTGCTATTCTTGAAATGTATAAGACTACACATTTGGGGATTTTCATCTGGCTGGGACTTCTTGGAATTATCATCCAAACAACTCCGGAAGTAACACAAGTTGGGGAAGCCTGACCTAACAGAGATTGTATCATACAACTATTGGAAATGAGAAATAATAAAATAATAGCAGTTTGCAAAATGCAGTGGGTATCCCAGCAGAGACCTCAACAAGGAGCTTGAGCCAGGAAGCCACATCCTTAGGTTTCAAAAACATACTTTATACACAGTTCCTACCCCGACGGCTCAATTCCCTCCTCCTTTGGACCTATCGGATAGGCCCTCCGGAGTTACAGCTAATCCGATACGCCTAAAAATACTAAATTATCTCTTTCCTTTGTTTATTCATATTTCTCATCAGCATCTCCCATACCTATCCATACCTATCTGTTATACATTAACCGTCAAAATATTTTGTCTACGTAGCATCTTTCAGCCACCTAGCGTTAAGGAATGTGCAAGAGAAATGGGAGGATAGCTTCTACAAAAAATAAGGCTATGGTATCCTTTCTTATAAAAGGATTTATAATGTAGGACAGATATAATTTTCATACATACGTTTTTACAGGAGTATTTGCATATGTGTTATAAATGCTTAACAATTACATACAGTATAACAGCATAATATTTTGTACAATAGAACAAATGATTATAGCATAATAAGTTTCCCTTCATTTATTACCATTTCCTTCATTAGTATTTTATTTTTGAATTTTCTTATTTCTTACACAACCTCCTTGGCCCATCCATTAAGTAAGACCATTTACCAGTTGTTGAGGACTTGGAGTCTCTATCATGTGGGTGTCAAACTTGCCACGTCACGTTGCCGTCATGTGACGTTTCGTGACATTTTCCCCCTTCGCGGAGCTGGGGTGGGTGTGGCCTGCGCATGACGCATCCGGCCTGCGGGCCTCCAGTTTCACACCCCTGCTCTATCACATTGCCTCTCTACTGCTGAGGGTTAGATCAAGGTGAACTGACAGAAAAATGGTATTTCTGTGGGAAAATGGAAGAAAATCTTCCAGGCTGATAATTCAATTTCACTTGGAGGAAGAGTTTCCCTAAAGTAAACAATTTAATAGTCTGTAATTAGCCTGCTGAGAAACCATTCCTCCATCTCTTGACATAGATCCATGCCTCTGCAATCCTTTCTACATCCAACCATTCACAGGTCTGGTCTGATTTTCATCCCACTGGTTAGCTGGCTAGATGTTTTGCCAGCCCAACCACTCTGAAGAAACGTATGATGGAGATGCTGATAGCTTGAAGGTAGAATACAGAACATAGAATAATAGAGTTGGAAGGGACCTCAGAAACCTTCTAGTCCAACTCCCTGCTCAAACAGGAGACCCTATATCAGCGGTTCTCAACCTGTGGGTCGCGACCCCTTTGGGGGTCGAACGACCATTTCACAGGGGTCGCCGCGCGCGTTAGCCCGCCATCTTGGTGACACCGTTACTCGCAGGGGTGAAATGCTCCCGCTTCGGCCGTGCCTGCGGGTCGTCAGATAGCCGGTAGCGACAGAAGCGGGAGACTTCACCCACCCGCCTGGACGCCGCCATTTGGGTTCTTTTACCTTCTGCGCATGCGCAGAACGCTTTGCGCATGCGCAGAGGGTAAAAGAACCCAAATGGCGGCGTCCGGGTGAAGTCTCCCGCTTCCGACACTGTCAGCTGTATCCCGGGCGGGGAGGGGGCAGGGAGGGGGTCGCGGCGGCAGGGAGGTCGTGGCAGCGGGGGGGGTCGCGGGGGGGGGTCACGGCATTAGAAAGGTTGAGAACCACTGCCCTATATCATTTCAGACCAATGGTTGTCTCTTTTTGAAAGCCTTCAGTGATGGCGCAACCCACAACTTCTGAAGGCAAGTTATTCCATTGATTAATTGTTCTCACGGTTAGGAATTTTCTCCTTAGTTCTAGGTTGCTTCTCTCCTTGGTCAGTTTCCAACCATTGTTTCTTGTCTTGCCTATTGGTGCTTTGGGTGCTTTGGAGAATATCTTGACCCCCGCCTCTCTGTAGGAGCCCCTCAAATATTGGAACAGTGCTATCATGTCTCCCCTAGTTCTTCTTTTCATTAGACTAGACATACCCAGTTCCTGTAATCGTTCTTCATACATTTTAGCCTCCAACCTCCTAATCATTTTCTCTGCATTCTTTCCAGAGTGTACCAAGGCTTGGGAGGAGCAGATAACCAAAATTTTACCATCAAGAGAAGATTCTGCATTTCTTCTGTTTCTGAAAAAGAATAACATCAACCTGTGCCATCTACTGCCTCCCTCTGGTTAATTTTATGCTTCTCTCTTTAAAGTCGGGCTGCTACGTATGAAAATGTCCTCCATGATCATGAAAAAATAAAATAAAATGAAGGGCTGCAATTGCTCATCACTCTTATGCATGGTCAGAGGGCATAGAAACAGAAGTTGCAATTTACCAGGTCTCTTGAACTTTGTAACAAATGAGGAGAAAGACCCTAATAAGAAATTCACTGAAACAGTTGATCAGATGCCCTCCAAAAATATGCTGGTCACAATTCTAGAAATGTAGTTAAACATTGGAGGATGAGAGACAGGTAGTCCTTCTGTTTGCAGAACCTTCTGTCTCCCATCATCTATGCTCACCCCACCAGATCTAGCAGGCTTGGCATATTCCAGGTACCTTCCATCAAACAATGCCATCTTATTGGACCCAGGAGCCACACCTTCTATGTTGCACCTCCTGTCCTATGGAGAAGCATCCCTCAGCAATCTGGATGGCCCTGACCCTGTTAGGTTTTCATAAGGGATGTTGGTCAGAAACACAAGTGAACATTGTGCTGTGACTAGTTTTGGGTTTTTTTTGTTGTTGACCTCAGACATTGAATTTGGAATGTTCTCATTATTGTTTGGTTTCATATGCTACCCAGTCACTGTTGTGAGATGGGCAACCATAAATCTTTTAAAAATAAATAAAATAAAGAATATAACTGGGGTAGGGTTTCCATGTTATACCAAGGAAAAAAGACATGCACTGATGCAATAACTGAAAAGAGATTTAATTTTCTTTAATGACATTCAGATGGCATCCATCAGGTTCAAATGCTGTAATATCAGGGAACCACAAAAGGGGAAATATTAATCAACAATCATATCTTTGTATTTATCAATCCAAATCCAAATCCAAACTACGTAATAATACGTAATAGTCATAACTAATAATTTATTTTGATTAAAAAAATAACATTCATGGCTACTACTCCTTGGGGGGGAAAGTATACAAGAACAACAAATTAAGTAACACTTTACTGCCCTTTCATGACACCCCAAATCTGCTGCTTCACTCTAATGTGTGTTAGTGTTACCATATGTGTGTTTTGTTATACACAGAGTTATTCAGCACAATGTAAAGACAAAATATTGTTTAACTAATCTTAGGCTTACTATGTAGGACAATTCTGCACTTCCGGACTAATAATTGTTAGAGAGAAAGTGAGCCTCCCAAGCAGGACATCAATGTCTTCATTTAGTAGGACTCAAAATGCTTGAAATACATTCTCCATTGATACTCTCACGCAATCATTATATAGCAGATCTGGTATCTCCTAAGGGTGTACTAGGTTTTTTCAGAGGTCAGAGTTTGGGTGCTGATAGCTATGCTCTCTTGTGAAACTCAACCACTTGCTCTTTATGTCACGAGTAATTTAGTCAACGAGCAACAAAAGGCAGCAAACATTATTTAATAAACCTTAGTGTCCCTATTAATTCCTTCTAGGCAGCTAAGAGAACCTTCCTATCTAATTTTCAATTTTCTATTGACCTTACCTCTACACAGGACTCTTTTGTTTTCAACTGGTTGGCCTTTCTTGCTGGGTTTATTTTCCTTCTAGATATTTTCTCCTTCGTTCTCCATTCATGCTCAAAAATGCATTTTATTACATACAACTGATAATCAATGGAATATATAGATGCTTTGTTAATAATGATCAATCAACATCCATGCCGACACAATTTAGAATCAATTCAAATGGTTACACAAACTTTAATAAGTATTGTATGGAGAGTCACCATATTACTTAGTTCAACTCTGAAATAAATACACACTTGATTCATGTTATAGCCCTCTGTAACTGGGCCACAGTCAAGCAACTTAAAATGCCAGCCTCCAGTCCTTGAATGAACAGAAAAGCATTGATGCCTAAACTACGTTGCTTTGACTCCTGACTTCTATTCTGCCTCAGGAATAAAGCCCAAGAGAGGTGCTACCCTTATGTTTTAATCAGGGGTGGGTTCCACTTACCTTCCCCACCGGTTCGCATCGTGACGTTTTGCGTGTGCGCGCGCGTTCCCTCGCACAATTTTGCATCCGCACATGCTCAGTAGCTACAATCAGCCCGAAACACAGCTGAGGAGCTGATCAGCTGTGCTTCGGGCGTAGGAATAAAGGTCAGTATAAACCCGGGGGCGGCCGGAAGGAAGAAAAAAGGCTGAAAAAAACCCGGGGGGCGGGGGGGAGGCCCCTTTTTCAAGCAGCAGAAGTAGGAAAACACCTTCCAAAATTCACAAAAAATTCCCCAAAAAAGATGGCGGCGCCCATGGACCGGCACCAACCGAACCGGATCTGTGACATCACCAGCAGGTCGCTAACGGTTCGGGCGATCCAGCCTGAACTGGGAGGAACCCACCCCTGGTTTTAATGCAGGATAAGTTATGAAGATGATTGTTGGATTTCCTTGGTTTTTGTCACCCATTCCATCCCACTGAGTGCCCCATGTTGGCAGGACAAATAATAATCAAACATTTCCTTAGTGCAGTGTTTCTCAATTTTAAGTTTGGCAACTATAAGTTCCCAGAATTCTCTAGACAGCTACACATCTCAAAGTTGCGAAATACCGCTTTAACATATGTGGCATTCTCCACATATGTGGACTATTTCCCTGGCCAGCATGGCTTTGCAGAGAATTCTGGAAGTTGAAGTCTAAACATCAGGCACTTTCTGAGATTTCCTTCTATAGTAACCAGGAATGGATTTAGTTGCCATTTGGGTCTTTGCAGCCCAAATGTAGTAGCTTTATTTGTCATGTTATATGCCATTTTATAGCTTAGCTCTGGTTTCCCTTGTTGCAGGCTTTTGCTAATAAGCTACAAATTGTGTACCACCCTCATGGTTTGACAGGTTTTCAAAGTTGACAGATACGTAATAGCCTTGTTTCGTGGTTATCTGAAATCCTGAAATTATTGATCGGTTGCTATGCGGCAGTTTCTTGTCTTTAAAAGTGAGAATGCCATCTTTTTGTTTTTTTTACTTCTGGAGGGAAAGGAATACGAGAGAAGGAAATGATAAGATTTCCAATACAGTTTTCACTATGAATGCAAGATTGTTGTGATACATTTTATAATCTCACCCAGAAGCTTGAGATTTACTGTCACTTTCTTTACATGTTACTGTCCAGACTGACATTCTTGTCTTGTCCTAATCAGAATGCAAATTGTTTTGGATAGGTTGATAAAGGCTTTCCATGGATGGATTCATTTACCGAAGTACTTGAATCAAATTAATCTTGTTAAAATAAATTTGTCATATATCTTCCTGCTAATAAGGCAGAATACCCTTGACTGAGGGGAAATCTTAACAGAACTGTTTTCTAGAGCTCCGGATGCACCGAGCAACCAAAACTCTTACCTATCACTGGGGGAATTTAGGATTATATCAGTGTTAGGGGTGAGAAAAATCTGTGCATCACCTTACAATAATTGATGTGGATGTGAGTTTGTCGCTGGGACAGAGAGGGAGGGAGGGATCAGTGGGGTATTCGTGCCCCAGCTCTGACCATCCCAAATTGCATAATGACAGCAGATACATAGATAAGATAGATATAGATCATAATTTCTCAACCTTTGCAACTTTAAGATGTGTGGACCAATGTAGAGTGAGCTCATGCCTCATGAAAACTGATGCCATGCACAGCCTTTATGCTGGTCTTTTCCCCCCAAAAAATAGTTTTAACTGGAACAGAAGGTAGCACACTGGGCATAGCAGTGGTGGGTTTCAATTTTTTTTACTACCGGTTATGTGGGCGTGGCGTGGTGGGCGTGGCTTGGTGTGCGTGGCAGGGGAAGGATACTGTAAAATCTCCATTCCCACCTCACTCCTGGGGGAAAGGATATTGCAAAATCTCCATTCCCTCCCGATCAGCTGGGACTCGGGAGGCAGGGAATAGATGGGGGCGGGGCCAGTCAGAGGTGGTATTTACCGGTTCTCCGAACTACTCAAAATTTCCGCTACCGGTTCTCCAGGTTTGGTCAGAACCTGCTGAAACCCACCTCTGGGGCATAGGAACATTCTGAGCTTTTCAAAAGCCACATTAAGACCATTCATCTTGATGTGGCTTTTCTTATTCCCAGCCTTCCGAAGCAATGCTTAGAATACTGGGGGGGGAGGGGGGTGTTTTAGAACTGCATGTGGCATAGGAGAGGCCCTTCATATTGTTTGGCATGCTTTGCTTATTTTCTGCTGTTGTTTGCCTGCCTCTTTAAGAGAAGAAATATTCAGCTGAAAATAAAAGCACACTATATTAGAGAAAAGGCTAAGCTACAAGCTTCTGCTTACATTCCTACCATGCATGCACTGTATCTCTTTTCTACATCCTAATGTGAACCCTTCAGACCTTGTTTATCATCTAGGTCTACAATCATAAAACCCAATTATCCAGTTCAATCAAATTATATTTTATTCATAAACCAAATATACAGTCCAATTAAACGTTAACGAGTTCATTATCAGAGATGGGCAATGCACATCATGAATATCCCCCGAGAGGGTGTTGCACCATAGTCTCTGATGAAGGATGATGGGATATGTAGCACACAAAAGCATCCAGAAGACTACATTTTCTCTTTTTTTACATAGTTATATAAAATAGTTTTCAGAAATCTCTCTCTCTCTTGAGCGAGAACTGTTGGCTGGCCCTCCTTCTTTGTTTCCATCTCCATATCTAAAAAGATACATGCATAAATGGAAAATGCAACATTCAGCCAATGAAATATCGTTATCAATAGTGTATCTCTATTAAGAGCTGGGAAGGCAACATTTTAAAAGATCTGATAGCTGCCCTTCGGTTGATGTTTTCTAGTAATGTTTCGGACCCCATATCCATGAAAGATTAATCCTTCTCAATCACAGTTTGGATACGGACCACACAACTTCCTTGACCAAAGCCCCTTCCCATTCTCAAAGCTGCACCCCTCAGGATTAGGTTGTTTTGAACTGCATTTAGGTCTAGTGCCAGCAATAAGCTAGGCACGTCTCTGTAATTGCATGATTACAATTCATACAATTGAAGAATGAGTTGAGAGGTGTGATATTATGTCCTTTCTGAAAATTGAATGCTAAATGGTCCATATTTCCTCTAATGAATCTCCTATTTCCAATAGTGTTAGTGCTCCAGTTCATTAAACATTAATCTGAAATCCTGAGAATTAAAGGAGAGTCCTATTGCCAGACCTTCTTGACAATAGTGGTACCTTTATGGGTCTTTCTGTTCTAAATATTCTGCACCCTTTCTCAAGTTTTCCTATCACAATAGAAGCATTCTTATATTTTGTAAAAAGGAAAGAAACCAGGATGTAGCAAACTAATTTCCAAGCGCTTGGAACATTATCTTGTTAGAAAGCTGGAGATTACTTTACATACCTTTCCCCCTGTCTCAGCCTGTATTATCACAAAAGTGTACAAAGGTGTTTTTTTTTTTTACAATAAATAATACTTGCTTGTAGGTACATCAGCCAACTCTGTCCTTATGTCATAAAACATTTTCTGTGGCCAGCTGTTGATGTTTGTACACTTATTGTCAACTCGCAAAGCATCCCTGGCCTGCTCTCGAGTTGCCATAGGCAAGGGGGATGGGAAACTGACGAAGCAGCATGACAGCCAAAAACAGAATCACATTCCAGACATATCTTTCTCAAGGCTGTCTCCCAGGGTTACCCACAGCAGCCGGAGGGGAGTGATCTCTACAATCCGCAAAATTGCTCCGTTGACGAATGTGATTGATGACACACCCTGGGGGGACGGGGGAAACAGGGTCATGATTGGGGCATAAATTACGTGGGGTCACAGTTGGCTTCACCTGGAGCCTGCCGACATGAAGCTCCTAATAAATAACTGGATTTCTTTTGAAGCTTGGCTTGAGGCTCATGATTTAATTAGGGCATCCGTCGGAACCCTGACACTTATGTAGTTCAACATGGGCTACTTTCAAGGCAGATACATCTTTGAATATCTCCCTGAATTTTTTAAGAACTTTCCCAATAAAGGCAATACAGATATCTGGTAAGAAAATATATCTGAAACAATGACCCAAGGAGTCTAATTTTTTTTCTAAATATATTCTGGAACAAATTAATTGGAAATAAAAAAGAAATTAGAAAAACTATTCAGCAAACCAAACACCTCTCCAAATAAAGCCTGGTGTTTTTTAAAGAACATTCTTTTTCTTAACATGTCTATTGAAGGAGAAGGAAATGTTACAGAGATTATTCTTGGGATTCCCAGATTTTAAATTATATGGTGAAATAAAACCAATTATTTTCATGGGCAACTTTTCAGGCAGTTATGGGTAAAATCATACTAATAAGCTGAATTCATAGAGATACAGCTAGTTAAAACTACATCTGAATATGGGGGCAATACAGTTAGTGTTTTATAGATTTTACCAACTATATTTAATATCGAAACAATCCAGTCATGAGAATTGTGATTTTATAGAAATACTAGCTGATACCCGTGCTTCGCTACGAAACTATGTGATGGGGCTTGATAAATTGACACTTAAAGCTTGAAAATTAATGAGTAGTTAAAAAAAGGGACTGTATTATTTCGTTAGAGATGGTAAGCTAAGTTTCTGTTACAGATGAAGACATTATTTGCATAGCATAGACTTTAAATTCGTCCCTCAGATGATTTGCTCAGGACCTCCCTGTAAACAACATTCCTGGTTTTGTTCTCTGACTGGAGGATGACCAGGATGTCAGGTGAACTGACTTTGGAGCATGCCACATAGAACTGGCCATGGGAGAAACAGGTAGCTTCCCTTACTTGTGTTTTCCTAATCGCATCTGTAAATCTTTTCCTCCATTTTTTGCCTCTTTTCCTTTTAACTGGTGTTACAGTAGAAGGAACGAATTCATCTGAACTGAGGAGGAAAATAAAGGGGGGAAAAATCTGTCTCTGCCTACCAGCATCCATGGGTATTCATCTGGCTAGCGTGGCTTAGCTCAACTGTTCTGTAGTAAAGCTGCTTGCTGCTGTGAAAGCAAAAGCGAAACTGAAACTCCTCTGCTTGTGTTTTGCATTTGGATCAGATTTCTTTTCAGGTGGGGAGGGGGGAGTAGAACTCCTTAGCATCAGAGCTTGTTAATATTAATATAAGAAATACTCATGCTGCGATGGTCATTTTGAAAAATGCTTTCTTAGTGAGCACCTAGAAGCCAAGAGGAACATACGTGGCAAATTTCAAGTTTGTAGGCTTTACGATTTTGGAGATTTTGTGATTAATGTGTGAGTGGTTTTCGCTTTTATATATATAGATTAAGACACCTGATCAATAAAAAAAATCTGTTGTGGTGCTAATGGAGTGTGAAATGCTGTTAATAATATTCTATTATGAATGCTGATCCCATATGTGATACATACAGTGATAAAAACATTCATTTGGCAATTCTGCAGCATGCAAAAAAAAAAAAATGCTCACATCAAAGCAAAAGGAATATTTTACTTAAACAAGACAAAATTCTGGATGCACCAGTATTTTAAAGAAAAATGCATGCACATGGTACAAGAAAATTAGAATTAAAAAGCATTCTTGAAAATAAACAGGCAGACATTTTATATTCTTTTAAATAACAGGAGGAATAATTTGGCAAGTGAACACAGAATAAATACAGTGATAAATTTATACTTCCCTTTAGTGTTATTTCTATAACAGGGACAATGAGTTAACCTGCTCTCTTCTTTTTCTGACAGGCATCACTAATCTTGTAGTTATTTACAATTCTATACCATCAGCAAATGGATTATTCTACGCAGTAATTGTATTGGGCACTTTAGCCTTGATTTTTTTTTTTTTAAAAAAAGTTTTTATTACAGATTTCTGTCCCCTGCACTGAAAAGTCCCAATAAATATAAAATCTCTGCCATGAGGATTAAATGCAAGAAGTCAAAGAACTATAATGAATCAATTTCATTGTTTATCTATAATGTACCGCTTTGGTTAAATGCTTTCCTTTTAAAGGATTTTTTTTTTTAATGTAGAAAATCCAAATAACATTTTATGGCTACCTATTGAATTCCATGGCTGTGTTCAGATCATTTCTGCAGATATCTGCAGATGTCAGCTCTACAAGGCAGTACCTTATCAAGCTGTTGATGTTCTATACACTTGGAAGGAGGAAGTATATAAATAAGATGACAATACAAATTCATTCATTCATTCATTGCATTTGTATAATTGCCCTCTCACATACAATCCTGGGTGGCATACAATATTGTACATTTGACAATTCGAGAGAGACATTACAGGGGCTAAGTACAATTGTTACTAATTCACTCCCTTTTAATCTGGGGGAAAACTGGGGAATTAGAGATAGTATATCACAACTTCCCAAGGATCATGGTAAAGTAAGAGAAAAATATTCTTCTAAGTTATTAAAAGAATATATCACAAGGTAAGTGTATGAATCCATCCATCTTCTTGGCCATTATTTTTTTGTTGCTGCAATGATATATCTTTGGTTGTATTGATGCCAGTTCAAGTTTGGACGCTCAAGATGTTCTGAACTGAAAGTTAAATCTACCAAAGGAAGGAAATTTAGCATTTGTTGAGCCAAATTAAATGCCAGTGTTCCTGAGCTATGTACGCTAATTATGATGCCAATCACTAGATTTAGGTTAGGTTTTCACATCTATGGGATGTTTTATAAACAACATAGCAAAGACCTATCCTGCACCATGATGGGCCATTTATAATAGTGTAATATAGTGGAAGTGCAAAGCTATCCAAATAAAAGAGAAAGAAAGAAAGAAAGAAAGAAAGAAAGAAAGAAAGAAAGAAAGAAAGAAAGAAAGAAAGAAAGAAAGAAAGAAAGAAAGAAAGAAAGAAAGAAAGAAAGAAAGAAAGAAGAAAGAAAGAAAGAAAGAAAGAAAGAAAGAAAGAAAGAAAGAAAGAAAGAGGGAGGGAGGAAGGAAGGGATCCTTGGGCAGGTTCAAAGGTTAAAGTGATACCCCTATGGGTTTCCACAGGGTATATAAAAGAAAGTCAAGATGACAGCCCCAACAATGTGATCAAAGCTCCACTTTTGCAATTGTCATCTTGGCCTTGTTGGCCATACCCAGAAGACGCACCTCTGGATGCCAAAGAGAAATATCTATTTTAGAGACCAGACTTTCTTGACTGAATACAGGTGACATTTAGCATGTCAAAGGAACTGATGGTGAAAAACCCTTGGATGATCCATTTTTAAAAGCACAACTAATTCCAGTTTCAAGAGAATAAATATTTTAGAAAGACATCCATCTATTTCAGCATTGGTCTGCTTTCCAATTAGAACTAGATACATTTTACTAGAGTAAGAGGATTGCTCCACTATATATAAAATTCCATTTTTCAAGGACCAACTCCCCCCCCTCCAATTTTCTATTAAAATATGTTGCTTTACATTTTGCGGGCTACTATTCTAAAAACATTCAGTCAAAAGCTGTTAAAAATGCTGCAAGTTGTACAGTAAGCACAGCTCAACAGCGCCACCATGTGAACCTAATAATTTATCTGTGTTTATTCTTCCTAACTCCTCCAAATAATGATTTTAATAGAGTATTTTTCTTTTACATTTGCCTGATTTTAAACATATTCTCCAAAAGGGAAAGTCATCCCTGTTAGCAAGTATTTCATTTCTCACCTAGCCAGTGATGGATTTCTTTTTGAGTGCTCTCTAAGCTCGGTTATTTTCTTACAGACATTTCGTTACCCGTAGTAGTTTAAAATTCTTTTGGCCTGTTTTGTAAGGGATGGGAAATTAACATGGTTATATTATATTGATCAGCATTCAACTAGGGAGGATGTTATGTGTATATGTGTTACTCTTTTTTTAAGACACCTTTTTAATGTTTTGTTTGTCGTTTTTCTTTTTTCTTAAATATTTTGGTGTTTTGTATTTTAACTTTTTTGAATAAATTAAATATTATTCTAAAAAAAAAGCCACGATAGTCATAAAGAGAAAAGATTGGAAAATAGGGACAATAATAATTTCAAAAAATATAAAAATAAATGAAGAGTCAATTGTCAACTTTTTGTTCTTCATGTTTCACAGGGAATTTAAATTTCTCTATTAACTTCGTGAGCAAGTGTGATATTTGTGGTTATTCTCCGCACAGAAAGTCTACCAAAGCCAAGTGCTATTTGTACAATTTTTAAAGATGCACAGGGTGACAAATCTACTGACATGCACTTTAAAATTGGTCACTTTGAAATCAAAAGAACAATTTGCAAAAGCTAAGATACTGTACAAACAATTTTCAGTGGGAGCCTTTTCGTCATGTGAGAAATTAAATCACGATAACCATTTCTACATTCCAACTAAGAATCATATGAAGGTTCCCTAAAGATACATTTTCTAATTTGCTTTGTTATAGATGTTCTATCCTTTTCCCACCTCAAAACCTGTATTATCTTTCTATTACATGAGCTGTGGAAAAGCAAGTGTATATCTATGAAGACGGAGGAATCTGTTACAACTGGAAGAGCACTCTTGAACACATTTCACACAGACAAAAAAGCTAAAACAAATTCTATCATTTATTGCTTATTAACACAATTGTGTTAATATTTGGTTTGTGATGAAAAACCATATTTATTTTACCTTATTCATTGCTAAGTGTTCTTATTGAGAATAGTTCTAAATATTTGTTTTCACATCTTAAGCATGCTTCACCCCAAGTATTATGGTCCTTAAATATAAGGAACACTGATTTGGTTTTTACTTTTTGGCATGTAGCATGCAAATTTATTACTAGAATGAAAAAATCTCAGGTTTTATTTAAAAAAAAACATTTTAACTGCCATAGTTTGACATTATGTTGATAACAAAATCAATCAGCAGAACTGTCATCTTATATCATTGAGAACTGATATTTTGCTAATAATAATGAGGCCCTGTAAAGACTAATGATTTATGCTGAGGCTACAAATTGATTCAGTGTCCTCGGTATAGCAACCTGTGGCATCTAGAAGTTCTTTCAGTGATTAACAAATCAAGTATATTATACAATATCTGCCCATGATATGTGATTTAAGTATGGTTCTCTAGCTCAATTTCTTCCTTGCTTACACTGTAATCCTATCCATTTCTACATAGCCCCACTGATTGAAAGTTTCCTGCCAGAAAAATATCCAAGATTTCAGCCTTAATCTGAAGCACATTAGTTGTAATAAACTGATAATTATGTGACTTTTACCTGTATCCCTGGACCCCAAACATTATAAAAAAATTAAATGTCACTGTACGCAAGCACAAAACAGTATTACCCCAAATGGTAAAAAGACAGTATAATGACATCAAATCAAACTTATTTTCAATCACTTGTTACATTGTGTACAGAAATACAATGAAAACAGTCAATATGATTTCTATAGCATAACTGGTATGATCAAAATGTCCATACATTCACATTATTTTAGGAATATGGATAAAATTTCCCTGATCTTTTAAGAAGTAATTACTGATGGTGCCCTTATAAAAACAGTCAAAAAACCCAACACATTTCACATTTCTTCCATTACAAAAAACATCCAGAATACTTCATTTTCCTTGATGAAGTTTTAAAATTGTAACCTCTTATTTGTAACAAAAAGCTCTAGAACAGGTTTTAGGAACCAAAATGTTACCACATAAACCTCTGGATTTCCTCACTATTTGGCCAGTGAAACGGTTTGTTCAAAAAGAAATAGAATGTTATTGCATTCACCAAAATATATATAATCAACTCTAAGAAAAGCTTCAAAAGTGATGGCATAGGAATATTAAGCCTATATATAATATATGGCAAAATAAAATAACGGAATTCTAGAAGCTTTTGTGGAACTGTGACTGCAAACAGACATACAAAATATATTAAGTTCCAGAAAACAGATTTTGACTTCAGTGCATCTGTGAAACTCCAGCCAGCAAATATATAAACTGGAACTAATATGTACTTGACAAGCTCATGTCTTTGGAAGATTTTTCTCCACACATAAAATGTGTAATGTCTGTTATCTGCAAGCAAATACTTATGGGCGTAAGTAAATTTCCAGATGAGGAATAAAGAAACAATTGTGAGGACACTGTATCGCAGAAAATAGATCCTCACAGAATGGAGAAAATTGATAAATTTACCGGGTGTCAATATAAGAGGGAAGGAAAAAAAAAGACTAAAAGAAAAAAAATAAAATAGCTGAGGGAAGTGCAGGCAGGCTTCATGGCTGCTCCTGTCCCCAAGAACGATGCCACCATTGAGGACAATGAAAGTAGCAAATATCACCACCACAGTAATGTACGGCCATATCAAGAGAATCAGATTGCTGAAGTTTTTAAGTGACATAAAGTACCCAAGGAGAAATCTAACAATCCTGACTGACTCAGAAAAGATGTTTTGTGTTGGTAAGTTTTTCTTCTCTTTGCTTTTCAGTAATTCCACTTTCCAGCCTTCACTTAGCTTTTCTGCAACAACACTTCCACCACAGAAGACAGTCCATACAATATTCGTCTGGCGAAACATAACCCCACAAAATCCAAGGCATGCTGAGGTTTTATGATTGCCATAGAGACACATTAAATAGGCAAAGAGGGTAAAAAACGTAGACCCCGTGTCAGTATAATAAAGGAATGTAAAAAAATAAAGAGTTGGAAATATTGCTAGTGTCAAGGTTGACAGGATTCTCTGGAATCCAGAGGCAGCCTAAAAGATAGGGGGGAAAAACAAGAAAAAGAATCAGGGCTATTGTTCCTAATAAAAATTAAAAACAACATGGGCAAATTCACTAGAAACTTGAAATGGAAATAACTTAAAATAAAAATATTAGCATTAAACCATAGCACACCACGTTAAAGTTCATTGTTAGAAATTCAGCTCCTAAAAAAAAGTGTTGTCCAATTAATGGAATTTTGAATAATCATATTGCTGCATTTCATTAATTGATTATGTTTGCCCATGAGCAAAAACATTATTTGTAGAGTCAAATTTGCTTCTATGATTCACACATTGACATCCCTTTAGAACAGGGGTCTCCTAACTCAGCCACTTTAAGACTTGTGGACTTCAACTCCCAGAATTCCCCAGCCAGCTGGCTGGGGAATTCTGGGAGTTGAAGTCCACAAGTCTTAAAGTGACCGAGTTTGGAGACCCCTGCTTTAGAAGCGATTTTGCTCCTTTTATATACAAAAACAGTTTCCTTTACAAGATAAGGTTACGATTTGCAGATTTTATAATTACCATACACATGCACCAAACACATATTTAAAATAAAACATTTCACTAACACACCTGTTACAGATAGTCCTCAACTTACAACAGTTCATTTAGTGACCGTTCAAAGTTACAATGGCACTGAAAAAAGGGACTTATGACAATTTTTCACAGTTACCACCTTTGTAGCATCCCCATGATTATGTAATCAAAATTCAGATGCCTGGCAACTGGTTCATACTTATGACCGTTGCTGTGTCCCAAGGTCATGTAATCCCCTTTTGCGACCTTCTGACAAGCAAAGTGAATGGAGAAGCCAAATTCACTTAACAACCGACTTATTAACTTATCAACTGAAGTGATTCACTTAACAACAGAGGCAAGAAAAGTCATTAAATAGGGCAAAGATCACTTAACAGAAATCTTGGGCTCAATTGTGTCGTCAGTCGAGGACTACCTGTATTTGATTATTTGTAGTTTTTTTTAATAGTCAGGAACGATTAAGGAATGGAAATAAAGTTGGGGGGAAGATAATAATAAAAGATGCAGAAGCAGGAGGAGCAGAAGAAAGTGTATATTCTATGTATATGTAAAGCAAAGTAGAGGGAGAGAAAAGGCACGTCTATTTTTTGTCCAATCTGGCTTTCAGATTCTGCCTCTGAATCCAAACACTCATCACTACCACCACTATCCCAAAATGAAATGTCAACAATGTCGTTTAAAAACTCACTTCCCCATCATAAGATAAGATCATAAGACTTGACAGAAAAAAATGCTAACCAGATACAAGTTTAATCAATTATTAATAAGATTAAACTGATTTTAGATTCTAAATGAGATAAGACAACTAAAACCACAAAGGTGAGATACCCTGGGAGAGGGAAATAAGCATAGCTTATTTCATAACAATACTGGTAGTCCTCGACTAATAACAGTTCATTTAAGTGACTATTCGAAGTTACAACAGCACTGAGAAAAAGTGACTTATGACCATTTTTCACACTGATGACTGTTGCAGCATCCCCATGGTCATGTGATTTACATTCGGATGCTTGGCAGCTGGTTCATATTTATGACGGTTGCAGTGCCCCAGGGTCATGTGATCACCTTTTGCAACTTTCTGACAAGCAAAGACAGTGGGGAAGCCAGATTCACTTAACAACCGTGTTACAAATTTAACAACTTCAGTGATTCGCTTAACAAATGTGGCAAGAAAAGTCGTAAAATGCGGCAAAACTCAACTTAACAAATTTCTCACTTAACAAAATAAATTTTGGACTCAATTGTGGTCATAAGTTGAGGACTACCTGTAAAATAAAGCTGGGAACAACAGCTAGTTGCAGGCACAACATTAAGAACATGTATTTGGAATGTGTGCAGAAAAGTTCCATCCAAGACAACTTCAGAATTTTGTCAAATATTAGTGTTGCTTTATGTAGAGTGAAAGTGTTTTAAATATTTTAAAAACTATGGTGTAGAGTGAAACTATTTTAAATGCAATATACAGCATGTACCTTTTTATGGTGTATCCTGCAGAAGAGCAAATATAATAAATAGAAGTTTCCAATGCTGAAAAGCAGGTTAATGAATCGGAGGATTCCAGTAGAGCAGAGGATGCTTTCCGGCCAGCCAAAGAGCCAGCCTGTGGGCTTCAGGATTCCAACTGACAGCAAGTACAAACCAGGCAATGTGGTGATCATTGGATCCCACTATCAGAAAAAAAAATGGAAAAAAAAATATTACAAACGGACAATTTCTATGTAAGCAAAAATGAAACAAGAAAATATTTCAGTTCCTTGCATTTCCCCAAATTCTCCAAACATTTATTTTATTAACATAATTTAATAAAATATGACTTTAACTCATAGTAGTAAAAATAATAACAATAGTGGATGGGACGGACAGGTGGATATTGACCACTTTGGGGAACCCTGGTCTATTAGAAAAAAAGGGAGGAGATTGTGCTCTTCTCGCTCCAACCAAACGTGCCCTTCAGATTTGAAGAACGTCGACTTCCATCAGCCCCTTCCAGCAAAAGCAATGGTGAGGGAACATGGGATTTGTAGTCCAAAAGAATCTGAAGGCAAGAGGCTGGTCCTGTGCGGTGCTTCGTGTAAGCAAGGATGGAGAAATGATAGGGAAAAGGGAGGGAGGGTCTATTTTGCAGGATATTAAGAAAGAAGGCAACCCGAAGGAGCCACCTTCGGCTGCCTTTGGAGCCTGCAAAGCTCCACACTTCGCAGCGGCGCCGGGTCCGGGGATCCGCTGGCCCGCCAGCCCGCCTACCTGCTGGAAGCGACCCGCGCAATAAGCTTGCGCCTGCGGGATGTGGAAGGCCTCGTCCATGTAGGCCTCCCGCTGCTGCCGGTTGAACGCCGAGAAAAGCAGGCAGGAGGCGAGAAAGGTGCAGCTAAAGGCCGCCGAGAAGTAGGAAGCCTCGGAGCGCTCCATGGCGCGGCTCCCGTCCGGTTTGGCCCAGGCACCGCGGGGCCTCGGTGGGAGGTGATGGGAGAGCGGATGGGCGGCGCTGCCGGAGACCGGCGACGGGGAACGAGGGGAGGCCTCTACGCCGAAGAGGCCTTCCCGGCGGGAAACTGGTCGGCTGGAGGGAAGGAGGAGCCTCGGCAGGCCGCTGTTCTTGACCCGCATGTAGGTTTGTGAGCCTCGCCCGGCTGCGGCCTCCTTCCCCGGAATAGCAAAACAGGGCGGGGGATGCCGGCGTACTTTACAGCCCTGGTGCAAAATTCTCCTCTCCCCCTTCTTAGGAGTGAACTTGTGCGCTCTTTCTGCCTGCTTCTTGTTGGTGCTCAAGGTGTTCAGGAGCTGTGATGGCTGGGGCGGTGGGGGGGGAGGTGTAATGTTGCCTGGAGAGCACCGTAGAAAAAAACGGTATAAAAATGCCCTTTAAGAAAGGATCCAATGCATACTTTGGCCTTTTTTTTTTAAAGAAAAAGAGCAAAGGGTTAGGGAAAGGTGGGCTGAGGGCAGCGCTGTTCCTGCTTATGTAGATTAGCTTAGAAAGAGTGAAGTTCAAATAAGAATAATTTAATAAATAATTAAAATTACTGCATTTATATAATTTATCATTTGTATTTATTTAGAATGGAATAGAATGTAGAGTTAGAGTAGGACTAGAAGAACAGAACAGAATAGAATAGAATAGAATAGTTGGAAGGGACCTTGGAGGTCTTCTAGTCCAACCCCTTGCTTAGGTAGGAAACCTAATTTCATTTAAGACAAATGGTTATCCAATCTCTTCTTTAAAACTTCCGGTGTTGGAGCATTCACAACTTCTGAAGGCAAATTGTTCCAATGATTAATTGTTCTAACTGTCAGGACTGTCCTTAGTTCTAATTTCTTCTTAGCTGCTCCTCTCCTTGGTTAGTTTCCATCCATTGCTTCTTATCCTGCCTTCAGGTGCTTTGCAGCATAGCTTGACTCCCTCTTCTTTGTGGCAGCCCCTGAGATATTGGAACACTGCTATCATGTCACCCCTAGTCCTTCTTTTCATCAAACTAGATGAATACCCAATTCCAGCAACCGTTCTTTATATGTTTTCGCCTCCAGTCCCCTAATCATCTTTGTTGCTCTTCTCTGCATTCTTTATTTGATTTTTATCCCACCAAGGTGGAGAACCTAAATTATACTCCCTTGTCCTCCTATTTTCCCCACAACAACAACCCTCTGAGGTAGGCTGGCCTGAGAGAGAATGACTGGCCCCAAATCACCCAACTGGTTTTTATGCCTAAGATAGGAATGGAATTCAAGGTCTCCTGATTCCTAGGCCAGCCCCTTAATAGAGTCATAGAACTGGAAGGGATATCGGAAGGTCTTCTAGGTAACCCCCCTGCTTAAGGCAGGAGACATACCATCCTGAACAAATTGTTGTCCAGACTATTCTTGAAAACCTCCAGCAAGGGAGCCCCCACAACTCCTGAAGGCAAGCTGTTTTATACCTGTACATTTCTTTTTTTATGCCTAAGTTTACAGTTTCCTACTTTTCTCACTACTGAACTGCATCTTGTTAGATAGGGCCCAATGCTAACTCAGGTCTGTCAAAATCATTCTGAATCTTGAGTCTATCTTCCAAAGTGTTAGCAATTCTCCCCAAATTGATGTCACCTGCAAATCTGATGAGTTCCTGTTCTATCATCCTATTTAGATCATTTATGAATTAATAACCAGTAGACCAAACCGGCTCTATTAGGCATTAATAAATAACATGAATTAATCAATAGATGTATTAATTAATGTAGTGGTAACTATTATAGAATTATAAATAATGAATATTAATTATATAGTTCAATTATAGTCTTAAATATAATTTAATGATTGTATAATATAAAAATAGAGTTTAATTATTGCATTATGATTAATAATGTGATATTTGATTTACATAATAGTACAAATAATATATCATAATTCTAACTATACTATATTACTTATACAGGTAGTCCTCGACTTATAGCAATTTGTTTAGTGACCATTCGAAGTTACAACGGCGCTGAAAAAAGTGCCATTTTTCACACGACTGTTGCAGCCTCCCCAATGGTTGCAGTATGTTCATGTGAACAGCTTTTGCAATCTTCTGACAAGCAAAGTCAATGGGGAAACCAGATTCACTTAACAACTATGGCTAGAAAGTTCGTAAAATGGAGAAAAACTCACTTTAATGTCTCACTTAACAACATAAATTTTGGACTCAATTATGGTCGTAAGTCGAGGACTACCTGTATTATATTATGGTTGGTTGCACAGTCAAACAGATCTTTACACTGGATTTGGCATTTTTATCCATCTATTAATTTTTTCCCAAGGTCCTGGGATAAGCAGATATTATTGTTTGATGGTGATTAAAAGTATGGTTGAAAATTTTTAATATTCCATGTAAAGCAGCGGTTCTCAACCTGTGGGTCGCGACCCCTTTGGGGGTCGAATGACCTTTTCACAGGGGTCGCCATGCGCGCTAGCCCGCCATCTTGGTGCCACCATCAGCAGGGGTGAAATGCTCCCGGTTCGGCCGTGCCTGCGGGTCGCCGGACAGCTGGTAGCAACGGAAGCAGGAGACTCCGCCCGGACGCCGCCATTTGGGTTCTTTTACCCTCTGCGCATGCGCAGAACGCTTTGCGCATGCGCAGAGGGTAAAAGAACCCAAATAGTGGCATCCGGGTGGGTGGGCGGCGCCTCGCGCTACCTTGGTGACTGGCGGCAGGGTGGGGGTTGCGGGGGGTCGTGGCATTAGGAAGGTTGAGAACCACTGATGTAAAGCTACCTTTACTTGACTGATGACTATTTTGTCAAAGCCGATGGGTGTTCAAGTGGTGCCCCAGTTGTTTTGGGATTGTACCCATGGCACCTATTACTATTGATACTATCTTTGCTTTCTTTTGCCACAGTTGTTCTACTATTTACAGGTCTTTGTATTTTGTTCTCCTGTTCTTTCTCTTCTCTTCTGCTCTTTTACTGAGTCTGGGGTGTTATGTGGCAGGTGCTTATCTGTTTGAATTCCATATTTTACCTTTTCATTTTTTATTATTTTATCTATTGTTATTAAAATTATTATTAATAAAATGTATTTTAGAGAAGGTTAATGTGATTTTCCTTTATCCATGTTAAATTTTGTTTTTCTTTTCTACTGACTTATTTTTTAAAAAATTATCACAATATAAATATTACCATAGCCCTAACCCTCATCTAATTTTAGAACTTACTTCCTTCCTTTCCTTCCTTCCTTCCTTCCTTCCCTCCCTCCCTCCCTCCCTCCCTCCCTTTCTTTTAGCAAGCATCATCAACAAAACAATTTTTAAACTTAATATTTTAGAAGTAATCTTGAGGGAAGATTTCTTGAATTTAGATGGGACAATGCATCATTAAGAAACAATGGGATAGATATAGAACAGGGGTGTCAAACTGGTGGCCCGCGGACCGGATGCGTCACGTGCAGGCCACGCCCACCCCAGCTCCGCAAAGGCAAAAAATGTCACGATACATCACGTGACATCAACATGACATGGCGAGTTTGACACCCGTGATATAGAAAGATATACAGTATTCTGAAAAAAATTGTCAGTTAACCAAAAATTAGCAGGATCGGTACCAAATGTTATGACTAAATCAACTTTTTGTCAAATGAAAATGTAAAGAGCACATTAAAAAACAGCTTTAACTTACTTTGTGCTATGAGAACACCCTTTGTGTAAGTCGGAATGAAGGGTTTGAAAATCTATTTTTATAAATGTGCATCTTATAATTAATTACAATGTTGAGTGCTCCATTGTCATTTTGTGTGAAAGACCTTGAAGAAGAAGTGCTAATAGGAACTTCGAGGTATCCTATATGTGCATGGAAGCAAAGAATTTTACATAGTCGCTACAAATGAATTCTGGATACTCGGGTAGCTGTGAAGATTAATTAACCATAAGTTCACATTTTGTAAAAAATGTTGATAATCCTACTCATATTGGCACAATTTTCTTACTTGGTGACAAATAGGCTGAGAAAAAATTCAGGAGAATAGCAATGATCTTTTTCTCTGTAGAAAAAAATATTCTTGAAGCTGGTCCAGTGTAAAAGCCAACACTTGTTGGAGAACAAGTAATTAGTGTAAGATCACGTTTCATAAAACCTAATCAATTCTGGAACATAAACCCACTCGGTTTAATTTTCCAGATGTTAATATTGGATAGACCACTAGCTGCACTTCATAGCAATCCAGGATAGACCTGATCCCTTCTAGTCATCTCACAGAATTAATCTTTAAACTTCATTACGTTTCTGTTTTCCAAATATAGAAGATTAAATATAAACAGTTTCCAAATGTAACTTTTAAATGTTTATAAATGTTCCAGGTTTGATTAATTCAGAAGGAGCTTACTGTTCTGGTACAAGATGGAATGTTTAACACATCGGTTAGAATTATTTCCTGACTGCCTTGTGACTCTTATCCTATTTAATGGTGTGAAAAATGCTGCTACTCTGCGGAGGAAAGCAATGGAAGGTGCTATTGATGGAGCATTAATTAATCCTTCAATGGTAAGCAACTTGTCTCCATTTTACGTATTCAGTAACGTTCAGAATTCACTAGGTCACACACTGTCTGTAAAAAAAAAATCCAGTGAGTAGAAACTTCTAAGGAGATAAATAATTTTCACCTGAATTTTTAAATTGCCTGCTCAAACTTCTGGAACATGGTTTCTAGTGATTTTGTTTTCCTTCTTGACCCTATTTCTGTGAAAAGTGTTTTGTTGAAGTTCTTTTAAACAGAATAGCATTATTATTATTTTTCCTGAAAGCTAAATTATAAATATTAAGAGGACTGGTAGGTGTCTATCTTTCCATGGGTAGAAATGTGATGCATAGTTTAAATTTTAATATAAATACGGAGTTAGCCTAAATGTACTATTCCATTACTATTCCATTCCATACTGTAAAGGGTTTTTTTTTTTTTTTGCTTTCCTAAAGTATCATTTTATTAGACTAAAAAATGCAAGTTGTTATTCTGGAACTGATACAGCAGTTGAAAACTTCATTATATTTTCTCTGGCAGGTTGTTGATCCTTTTCAAATACTAGTAGCCGCAAATAAAGCTGTTCATCTCTACAAAATTGGCAAAATGAAGACGAGAACACTTAATGCTGAAATCATATTCAACCTTTCACCGAACAATAATGTGAGATAGTTATAACTGGGGCTGAGATACTGCAGTCCCTCTGCCTTGTTTCATGCAGCTTCACACTCTATAGACATACTCCTTTATTCTTTGGGCTATCATTTCTCTTCCACTTTGTGGGTTGGTATACTGTCAGGAGAAAAAGAGAAAGAAATGTTGAATTATAGTGAGAAAGGAAGAGAAAAAAGTAGTATACAAGCAGCTTCACCTTCTATTGGGATTTGTTTTGGTTTTTTTTTTTGTTTTATTTTTGCTAGCTGCAGCTCCCCATTTTACTGGAGACCAAAGCATAATCAAAGCAGAAGAGCCATGGTGGTGCAGTGGTTAGAATGCAGTATTGCAGGCTGACTCTGCCCATTCCCAGGAGTTCAGTCCTGATCAGCTCAAGGCTTCTGAGGTCGGTAAAATGAGGACCCAGATTATTGGGGGCAATATGCTGACTCTGTAAACTGCTTAGAGAATGCTGTAAAACACTATGAAGCGGTATATAAGTCTAAGTGCTATTGCTGTTGCTATAACATGCCCCCCCAAATGTTAGCCATTCTTAATTTGTACTATGCTCTAAATCAGGGGTGTCAAACTCGCGTCATCACGGCGTCACGTGACGTATCGTGACTTTTTCCCCTTCGCTAAACCGGGCGTGGCCAGCGTGTGACACATCTGGCCCGTGGGCCATGAGTTTGACAGCCCTGCTCTAAATCAATTTTTCAATATTTCAATATTGACTGAAAGTATTGAGCTGAAAGAAGGAAATTTTAAATGCCTTATTCTCGGTTAAGTGAAAATAATATGTAGATCATTGGATCTTCTAAATGGGAAGGTTATTTTTGGAATAACATCTAGATTGTCAGGTACTAATAACTATGACTAATACAAGACTATATTCTCCTTTAATGTTAGATTACAGATGCCTTCAAAAAATTCGGCATTTCTGATAGCGACTCTGCAGTACTCATAGTTTTGATTGAACACGAAGAGAAAACTGTGAACTTGAACGATCTAATAAGTCAAGTAGACGGCCAGCAAGTTTCCATAGCAGATCTCTCTGAAATAAGTGACATACAAAAAATTAAGAAGGTTTGTTTCAGCTTCTCTGAGTAAGAAGATATAGTAAACAAGCATTTTAATAAATTAAAACATTGAAGTTTCAATGCAGTGTAACAGGTGTTCACTTGGGTATTATCATCAAGACTAGGGTAATTTTCTCTCAGATATGGATGTATAAGATTGCAAACATATAAAAAGGTGTTTGCTTAATCTTTCACATACATACTTTACCTTCCCCCACCCCCCCCCAAAAAATCTGTATTGGTTTCAGTTGCCTAGAAATCTAAATGTCAATGTAGTCAAGCCTTTTCCTAACTTCCAGCTACATATTTGGAGAGTAGCAGAACGAGGACGACTGATGTAACTAATAAAAAAATGTAAATGTCATAACACAACCTATAAACTAGGGGTAAGCAACTTGCAAGCTGTTAAGTGTCATGTCTCCTGTGCTACTGAAATTGAGAGGAAGATCATATTAGTATACTGAACGGAGTTTCTGGCTTCTTTCTGTACTTCTCCTACATTTTCAGTAGAGGTTTCTTGAGATATTTTCTTTTATTCTGTGCCTCCGTGGCCACTCCATCAGTACCCCTTTCAGGGCAACTCTGAAGTGTAAAACTGCCAGTGGTATCTAGTCTCCAGGCGTTGAGCGGATGACCCCCTTCAAACCATTTTAAACAAACAAAAATAAATACTTTGTAGAATCATGCTGTCTCTTGAGAAAGTCACCATTCTATTATCTTTGCAGGTATATAAGCTCACTCCACAAGAAGAAAAAATGGGCACCCTGCTGGATGGCATCATTTGCAGAATGGCAACCAAAGAAATATAACTGCATTAGAACGACAGCAGTTTGTTACTGAAAGAAATTTTATTTTAATTTTTCCCCTCTCTTGTTATGCCAGCATTAAATGTATTTGGGAATCTCTGATTTGATTTGAAGCACAATTTTATTACATGAAGCAGAATGATGCAGCTTTTTTAAGTGCTCTGCTGCCAGTAATTAATGATTGTCAAATGTAAATATTAAAATTTAAAATTGCAGAATTCTGAGGCCATTTCCCTGCTTTGCATGTCACCATGATTCTTTGACTCAAAGTCTCAATTTTTTCTGGGAAACACAGAGCAATGAGTAAAATTGCAACAAATTGTCAATAGAATAGAATTCTTTGGCAATGAAAAAAATGGGAACTTTAGATAATTCTGTACTGATTCCCTGCTTTCATCTCATTTCAGTCTAATGAAAGTCTCATAGAACTCATACTCTGTTGCTCCAAAGATAGACCATTTCCATCTGAATTTTTTAAAATTAATTCATGTTTTAATTTAATTAATTTTTTAATTGAGAGTTAATCTGAGTTCTCCAGGAGGACAATTCTGCTTCTTTGTAGCATCTCCAATATCCATATTTATAACCATGGGATGTACTAGTCATTTGTTTTCATAGGTACTGTTAAGTTTCTTCCATCTCACTCTATTGTTCGAGTTCTCCTGCCCTTGGCCAAACTTTGTATCTTGAGATTATCATCTCTTCTTTGATCAGATGGACCCAGCACAGATAAATTCCGCTTTGCTGTAACCCTAATTTTATTTTTTCTATAGTCTTGTTCCACCTTCCTGTTTCAACCAAACATAACCTGTATAGCATGGCCATGTTACTAGATCATAACTCATTCCATTATCTTTTTCCCTTTGGGCAGGGGTCGGCAACCTTAAACACTCAAAGACCCATTTGGACCCGTTTCCCATAGAAAAGAAAACACCGGGAGCCACAAAACCCTTCCCGTGCCTATTTCCTGAGCGGCCACAGAACTAGCATATGTAGTTGAATTAAACGTTCTGTTTTCTTCTGAAACTTTTCTTTTCTTGGATTTATCCATGGTTGGCCTACCGGGGGTCGAAAAGCTCAATAAATCGCGTGCCAGCGGGTATCACACATTGGCGGTTGTGACGCATATTTTGAGCAACGGAGCCGCAGCAGAGAAATGAAAGAGCCACATGCAACTCCAGAGCCACGGGTTGCTGACCCCTGCCTTTGGGGAAGCCTCCTCTTATGATTGTTGTTTTTGTTGCACCTTTGAATTTAAAATGCCCTTTTTTCTGGAAAATTGATGACTTGTTATTTTTCTTCGGATGGTCAAGGGAGTGTACTTCTTCTCAAGCTTTCTGAACATCACTCACAGCTGGTTTCTTGTTATTAGTAAGCTAGTAAATGCAGGCTGCACCAGACTGATATCTACAGTGCTCCAATGGAATAGGCCCAAGATCATATTCGGAAGATTTCTTCCTTAATCTTGGATCTGAATTGCCCTAATCTAGTTTTTCTCAATTTGGTGTCCTCTGTCTTTGAAATACAACTGCAATGGTCATGTTGGCTGGAAATTCTGGAAGTTGTAGGATCAATGCATTTATTGTGCTAATGCTAGGTTGGGAAAGCATGACAGCTTTAATCTTTGAACATGGAGCACTTTGTTCCAAATCTTGCAGCTCTTTTTTAATTTTTATAGATCTATGTATGTGATTACACTTTAAAAATATAGAAAATGTTCTGTCCTACTGCTTCTTTGGGGTTATGTCAAATTTCTCCCCAAACAAATTAAAGACATTTAAATTGGATAAATACACTCCTCAGAGTGACATCACCAGAGCCAACCTGAGACTGACGTTTATCTATTTATATTTCATATTTCTTAACTGCCCATCTCCCTCAGAGATTTATAACATATACAATTGTAGATTTGGCCAGCAAATGTTTTTATTGGTAAGCTAGATGCAGTTGATGTATTCATACAAATTGTAACAAAACCTGATCTCCAGATGCTTCTTTGAGGTTATCAAAGTTGAGAAGCTCATGGTTCACATATCAAGCTAAAGCCCTTTCAGTCCACTAACTCCTGACCCGTTTACACATTGCCCAGTTAGACATGGGAAATTTAGAATATACACCATAATTATGCATTGTTTGTAGAAGAAATAAAGTTGCCAGCCGTGAAATCTGAAACGCAAGCCACTTGTTGAAAAATAAAGAAAAAAGGATTAGCACAAATAAAATTGTGTATTACCCAGTTTTCCAACAGTGTATTTGAACGTGTGTCTCCGTGGTTCTAGCCTAGCACCTTACTACTGTGTTAAGATTTTATTTGCAATATTTTCTTATGAAGGATTAGGCAACATGGAATAGCAAAAGTTTGATTGGTTTTACAGGGTTTTTTTTTATACTACTTACCTTTTAAAAAGCTTGTTGAAGAAAAGAATGATAACTAGAAATGAATGAGAAAAGGATATAGAGCTTTGAACACAGCTCAGCCTTGGTAGCACATTTTTATCATGGAAAATTAAAGATTTGTTTTCATTGCCTGACAAATGGCACATGGAATATATCATTCGTCTTGCTGGCTGAAATGAAGCTTCTATTTTTGGTAACTTTAACTGGTGGCGAGCAGGTAGATTTAAATCATATCCTTTTTTGAACATAAATGAAAAATGGCTCGCGTGCAGTTAACATAAACTGATGTGCTGTAACTTTGTTGTTCCCTGGGGGAATGCTTCGTCAATTTTACCCTTAGGTGGAATACATTGAGAGATGAACTGAGCCTGGATGATTTTTAAAAAACATTTTTAAAACTTCAGAGTGATAGTCCAGCTTGGGTGTTGGTAAAAAGTCCTGAGAGATAGGTAGAAATCTTCAGCTTCTATTATGAAGTAGTAGTTAAGGCAGCCTTTCTTTGCCTTTTTATATTGGGGGAACCCTTGAAATAATGTTCAGGACTGAGGGAATCCCTGCATAAAAATCACACACAAAAGAAATCCCTTCACAATTCAATTTGCTTCTAAACCACCATACTTTACAATATTTATAGCAGCAGCAAAGCAGCAGTCTAGCGTCTGAGTTAAAGTAAGTAAAAAATTCCCATAATTTTAGATGTTTTAGGAAGTGACATGAGTTTTTGAAGCATCTACAAAGTGGATGGCACCCATTTGGTACCTCTTGGCTCTGCATACCTTGGAGGCCAGGTTAATAACAGAGCCTCTCTGAGGGAGATGGGTGGTTCAAAAATGTGAAAAATTAATAAATAATAAAACAGGAACCCAGCTAATATTCTCCAATTTATACAGTCTTGGAGGTCATAAGTATAAACCATTTTGTTGGCCACGAACTACAGTTGACTTAATAGGCCAAGTTACTAATTAAGATTGATTTCATTTAGATTTAAATTAAGTACTTCTAATTAATTAATCTCCACAGAACCATTTTCTCCATCAGCTACAATATCATGACAACTTTTGGAGATTCAGATTCTAAGCTGGGGGGTGGGGAGCTGCAAAAACTGAAATTTCAGGCTAAGCCTTCTAGTCTAAAGGAACGCTTGTGGTTGGTAAAAGCTCACCATTATTAGTTTTTTAAGCAACCTACACATAGTTTAAATCAAACTTCCCCAATCCAATGTTCCCAGATGTGCTGCACACAGCTTTCCATTATTTCTTGCCAGAAAATAAGAACTATATTCCTAGGGTCATAGGGACGATGATCAGAATCTCTTTTTCCAAGGCCATAAAAAAATGTAAGAAAAACCAGGTACAGGTTGCTGGTAACTAGACTTCATTTAAAAATAAGGAACAGCTTTCTAATAGTAAAATTTGTACAATATGGAACAGTGTGCCTACGGAGATTGTGGGTTCTCTATTTTTGGAAGCTTATAAAAGGCTGGACATTTTTCTGCATACTTTGTATTGCAGAGGGTTAGACCATATCAGTGTTTCACAACTTGGCAACTTTAAGAGGTGTCGAATTCTTGAAGTCTACATGTCTTAAAAGTGACAAAGCTCAGAAACACTGGGCTACAGGATCATTGTGGACCCTTCCAACTCTACAGTTCTATGGTTTTAGGAAAACTGAATGTTAAACTTTTCCTCCTGGTATTTATGGGTGTCTAACAACCACCCCTGACTTGTCATGTTCTAGATACCTTATACTACAATTCTCATGATCCTTAGTCAGCATGCATATTGACCATATTAACTGGATAATGAGATTCATAATTTTATCTTCAGTAGGTCATGAGATTTAGGAAGTCAGGTGTCATGTGTTCTCAGCTTCTGTGAATAAATCTTGGGCAATAAATGGTGATCCTCTAGCAAAGAAACAATACTACAATAATCACATGTTTAAACATAACCTTTACCACAGGAACTCAGACTTTTTCTAATGCTAATTAATTCACCTTTCCAATCCTTCAGTATTATGGGCAAGTGTTACATTCACACTGCAGATAAAAGGGAAATGACATGAATTTTCTAAATGCCAATGGTTAGGTAAATGGCAGTACTCCTGGAGTCCTTTCCTTTCCTTTCCCATACTAGTTGAAGAACCCAAAAATGTCACTGCAGCATCTTTCTGCTTCTCAATGCCCTCCAGATAATGTGGGCTACAGTACTTTGTTTTCTTTAATCAGGATGGCCATTAGCCATGATGGCCAATAATTGCATGAGTTAAAGTTCAGCATCACTGGATCTCAGTCTTCTGAGCTAGAAATCCTGCTACACACTTAGCTATAAATTAAATAATATAAACCGCTACATAGGGGTTCAGATTCCAGTCATCCAGTTTTCTATTAACATTATATAGTAGGGAGGAAGAACATAGCATTGTTGTTATCTACTCATTATTTTAATAACTGAATTTAGCCTGAGTAGAGGGCATAGTCTAGTTAATTCAGAATTAAGTCCCAGATTACAATGAGACTTATAATTAGTGAAGCATGTACAGGATGCATTTTACTGAATATTGAATTGGATCTACCACCTGCATAGTCAACCTACCACCTCAATTCTTTCCTAATGATCATGTCCATATTTTGGTGCCTGAAATACGATTCAAGGCCATTCATGATGTTGAAAGACATCTCCAGATCAGCAACTTATTGACAAAACTGTTTTGAATATGGATATTTAATAGTTAATTTAAGAGTGTTATATACACGTTAGTATTATTTATATCAAAATAAACTTTTACATTATTTTTTCTTACATTTAAGAAAGTTGAGAAAGTAGTATAAACCCATTAGTAATTCCATTCCTGAATTGAAGAGGGGGGAAAAATCACTGCTTAAAAATGCTACCTTTGTTATTGTCTTCAACAGGACTTTGAGTTTTTGAGTCTCAAGAGAAGAAAGAAAAAAAAAAGATTAAGTAAGCTCAGTAATCTTTCCTTGCCCATACTCCCCAGACTGCAATGAGAATAACCATGACGATCAGTGTATAGAGTATGCGGACAGTTGCTTGCTCGTTTTCACACCAGTGTTTGCAGCCAAAAGAATTGTGCCAGTTCTCTCTAGGGTATGCTGATGGCTTAGGCCGATGAGCACGAAGACAATGAATCCTGCCAAAATAAAAACACCAAGATTAGCAATTTCCTTCCCTATCATCTCTCCCAAAGGATGCTTGATGAACAACAAAATGAACAGGATTTAGGATTAGTCCCTGTAGTTACCAGGAGTTAGATTTGTCTTGAAGACACACCCACAAAACAGCCAGGCAATCTTCAGTCTTAAAACACAAAGTCGTTGTCAGATATTTGATTCCTATATGCACTATGTTTTTTAAAAAAATGCAGATATTGTTGCTTTACAGGAAAATTAACTGTTCCTTCACTGATCAGCATTTAATTTGAATTTCAAATTGTTGAGAATATTGATGGGCATACTGGATACATGTAGTTCAATTCTAAACATGGAATTTTGACTGGAAATAAATCCCACTAAATTCAGTAAGACTTGAAGGAAAATAAGCATATTTAACATTGTTGTCTGAATCTTGCTCTATTCATATTTTTTTTAATTTAACAAATAGAGAAAAAAGGGAGAGATAGCAACAAAAACAAATCATGTCTCCAAATGCATTATAACTTGTTAAATATATCTGTTGTCTCATTAAATATATGTGTGAACTTACTTTCTCCATTAAGCCAAGGAACTTGGAAGCATAAGTTCCATTGAAATCAAAAGAAGAAAAATCCTATGAATATGTTTCATTAATTTCACTTTGAGTTTAGGTGTTTAATGTACTTTGAACTATGGTCTAAGAATCGTTCTGCTTATTTTGGAAATAGAATTGGAATAGCTATTTATAATGGACTTGTATTGATTTTATCACAGTAATAGCATCATCTATTCAACTTGGCCATCCTAATAATGGAGTCCTAGTTAATGTATAGATAGGAACTCACCAGATAGATTACAGTACTGAGAAATTAAATATATATCTTGAAAGAAGGTAAGCTAATTCTGTCTTATTGCCAAGAAAACACTGAGCTAAGTGATAGAATCATGATATGCAGTACTCTTGTACTGCAATAATATTCAATTGACTTTATAATTTTTAAAAAAATGATAGTTATCAATGGCTTGCAGCCGGACCAATTCTGAACTGGAGAAGAATGTCATATGCTGCAGTCCTAAACTCACTTATCTCTATAGCACATCTTTTAATTTCTTTGTACAACTTCTTTCTGGGTAAGAACATCTGAAAACCAGATCCACTGGCAATCCACTCCTTTCCTCAAATGTTTAAATGGATATGGGCACCCCACATAAACAATTTGAAAATTTTACATCAGCTACAATAGACATTTGGTTTTAAAATAAAATATTGCATGCAAATAAATGTAATGTACATTTCCACTTAAAACAGCAGGTCCAGAAAAATTAAAGTATAAAAAACCTTTAACTCTGATTTCCTGTTTCCATCAATTTCTGGCCTTCCAGGAGTTGTTATTAGCTAAAATTTATGCAAACAGAAGAGTCCGGTAATCCAGCCCACATCCTCAATTCCTTCGGCTTCTGTGTTCTCAAACCTCCATGGTTCACACAGCCTATTCTTCTACAGTCGAATCTTCCAGCAGATATTATGGCAAAGCTTGCAACAATTCTGTATTTCTAAAGACAACTCCTTATCAGACTCCCTAAAACTCAGCTGTAAAGAGGGGAAAAGGATAAATGACAATTAAATTGTTTCCTGCTTTCAGATTATGAACCCAAGGTCACTTACCTCCTAGACACATTCATTTCTTTCTTGATGTCTCTTGTGCCTTTTTTCCTCAAAGCCAAGGGCCTATTAATTGGTGAAACTAGTAGCAAAAAAGCTGTTCTGTGCAACTAAACAGGATTAAATGCCAGGAAATGCCATGGATCTGTGGCAGATCATGATCACACTCATGTTCTCTTTCCTTACTGGCTATTCAGTCTTTATAAACAGAAGCCGCTAAATCTATCCTTTTCCAAAAGTGGAATAGTGGAAAAAGTCCTTCCTACTTATATCATGTGTGTCTTCAAAAGGAACAGAGCAGGAGGGTGGGGATGGGGGCAGAATAAGGGAGGCAAGCTTGACTGAAGCAGACATCATTCTGTTTCAAAACTTAACGAAAAGATACTTGGAACACTGGGTTTTTTTTTGTTTTGCCAATACAAGCATTTGCATTTCTAGATTTGAAAAAGCAAATCATTCCTGTTTATCTCAAGGACTCCCAGAGGAAGTCCTAGGTGGGAGGTTTCCATCCCATAAATTACTTTGTTAGTTTTAAATGGGATTTCTTCACCAGTGTTGCATCTGGATGAAATAAAATATATGCACCCTAGAATATAAAGATAGTATTACAGCCCAAAACTCCAATATTATTTCTTCCTGAGGTATTATGTGAAATTACCTGCATTACTTGGAAATAGTGGGGGGGGAGTAGGAATCTGATAGCATCTTTTCCAACTCACAGATTTTATTAAATATACGCTTGTGGTTTTTAATGATTTGTTAGTCAGAAAAGATACTGCTGGTATCATATTCCTGACATTTTACCACTATCGATCAATGTTACTCTCCTCCTAAACTGGAGGCAGATTTTTAAAGTGAGGTGAGTTCTAGCTCCACTTTAGGCACAAAGCCAGCTGGGTGATCTTGGGCCAATCCTTTTCTCTCATCCCTAGGAAGGAGGCAATGGCAAACTATTCCTGGAAAACCTTGCCAAGAAAACTGCATGGACTTGTCCAGGCAGTCTCCAAGAATCAGGCAAAGTTGAACGGAAGAGACAAACATAAAAATAATACAAGCTTTTATTTTATTTATTTATTTAATTTTTATTTATTTATTTGTCAAACGTGTATATGATTACAGATAAAGTATAAACATGAAAAATAATAAGTATAAGCATGGTTATGAGTACATGATACTTTACGAGTACGTTAGGACAGGGACGGTAGGTACGCTGGTGCGCTTATGCACGCCCCTGTATAACTATGTACATATTGAGCTGGGTTATAACATGCTTTAGGAGTCCAAGATAGTGTATAAAATTGCCTAGCTGCCCCAACTGACTATTTTCTATCAGGAACCCAAAGAATGGCATGAAAAATATTAGCAATGAATATTGTTAATATAATTCATCCATTGAAATATTTCCAGAAAAAAAACGAATCTCTATTTTGGATATATATTTTTTCTGATAGAAATAGTATGTTTGTTCCTTTCCAAATGAACTGCATGTTATTTCCTTGATCATATAATTGGAAGAGGCCACATTTGTTTTTATAATCAAACCCTGTATTTCTTAGCTGGTATTCTGTTGGGGCCCAGATGGGTGAAGCACCAGAGGCATAAACCGATCATGTGCAGAAGATTTTTGAAATGAAGACTGACAATGGCCTATCTTAGTCGTATTTGCCTGCTAAGTTCTTCTTTCATAAGTCATCTGGTTTCATGGTGGTGGCCCAATCACATTTTGAAAAGCTCTGGAATTTTTTGAAACAAAATGCCAAGCAAAAAAAATATAAGCATTCTGCTCTAGCTAACACTAACACTGCAATCAGAAGAAAAACGGAAGTGTAGGCTTGGGTGATGTTAAAAACAAATTAACTGTGGTGCAGAGGATATTTGATTTGACACTTTCTAGAGAAAAGACAAGGTTGTTTCAGCTTAAGGTGGAAAATTTCATCACAGTAACCAGTGTTTCTGCACCTCTTTGTTGACAAGAGGAGTCATTCTGAGGGCAGTTAAGAAACGTTGGGAGGTGACTCCAAGATGAAGCCGATACATAATTCACGAAAGCATCTAGGCACTGATCGTTCCTAACGGCCATATATGTGCTAGAACATAATCTATCCCAAGTTCAATTATTCAGAATGACATACTGCTCTCTCATTCTAGTCTATGATGAAAACAGAAATGAAGCTAAAATATGGGCTGAAAAAAGACATTAAGCTAAAAAATGGACTGCTGTTCTGATTCAAAACCCTCCTCCTTCCCCAGTTCCTGCGTATTTGTGGGAGCACTGCAGCAACCTAAATTTTATGAAGCCAACGCTTGGAATCAGGGTGACCTGCCAAAATGTGCTTTGGCAGAGGGTGCGGTAATTAAGCTTCGTTGTGTTTCCTTAGAAGGCCGCACCATAGAGTTAAGCAAAGCAAGTCCCCCCTCCCCCCAACTCTATGGTCTTCCTACAGCGATCTCCGAGTGGTAAGAATGTTGAGCGTCGCTCGGGTAAGAAAGAAGGCCAATGGCAAAAAAAAACAACAACTACAAGTTCCAGGTCGCACTGAAGCAGGATAAGGAGGGGCGGACACTCATTTTTCTCTAATTGGTCAATAGACTGTGAGGTTGTTTAAATTAACCAATGAAATGGGAGAAATTGGTTAGAGAGGTGGGCCGAGTGGCCGTTTCAAATGGAACCGCGCGGGTAATTCCAAGGAGGAGAGTGGAGTTTTCCTTTGACCCCTTTCTGAGGTGAATTCGAATTTAGTCCCGAGGGTTTTTTTGGGGGGGTGGGGTGTTACATTTAGCGGCTTTCAGGCTGTGCGCAAGCGACAAAGGGTGCCGTATAGCGAAACCTTGCTCACCTCAAGACAGGAAAACCGGACTGGGCGCGCATCCTCCGAGGAGTGTCCCAATTTATTCGTGAACGGTTCACGAGGGCCTCGTGGAGGTAGCTGGCCTGGCGGTGAGGCAGCACGTAAAGCCTGGAGGTGATTGGGCCGGGTATGGAATATAAAAGTGGCAGAGGGCAATATATTAGAGCACGAAACGTAATGGGATCTTTATTCCCCCCCCCTTCTCAAAAAAAGGCGATTCATTTATTTATTCAATGTATAAGGCACCTGATCGCAAGAGTCACTGCAGATATAAAGAACAAATTGCTTTTCCCGAGAGAAAAGACTTTTTGCATTTGTGGCCCATGAAAAATTTATTCTGCTGTATATTGCACAGCATGTTGTATTGCTTCAATCTAAAAAAAAAAAGGTTCTAAATCAGTGTTTTCCAACCATGGTAACTTCAGGATGTGTGAACTTCAACTCCTAGATTCCCATCCTGGCTGGGGGGAATTCTGGGAGTTGAAGTTCGTACATTTTAAAGTTGCCAAGGTTGAAAAAGAGTGTTCTAAAAGGATCTGCTGTCTAACAGAACACAAAGTTTTATTGGTTTGAAAGTAAGCTCTTAAGACAATCCTATATAGATCTTAATTGCAGTTGCCTCAAAAATGCAAGTAGAGTGATGTATCCAACTTGCCAAAAAGCTGAAGGACTACAGATGAAAGTGGAGCTTGTTTTTCTGACGGTTTTATAGCCAAGCCAAATGACAGGACCTTCTTGAACTGCGCATGTGTATTTAGCTCTCAGATGCTATAATCTCGAAGTTTTCAATGAAACTAGAGAAGAGAAAGGGATTTAACTAGGAAATTTATATTTGGAGGAAGATTTTTCCTCCGGTGTTGTTCAAATAAAGCATAGCTGGGAAGCAATAAAAAAAGCTAACTTGAAAATATCATTCCATATCTAAAAGCTAAGCAAGGATACATCTTAAATGTTATGAAGCCAAATTGTGATCATGTTTGCTAGTCCATCTTCATATGGTGTTAAATTATTTTACTGTTATTAAAGGAAGTGACCTGTGATCTTTCACCATACTTTGCTCTCTGAAAATGCTTTTCAATTTGTAGCACAAACGGAGTTGTACAATCAGGTTTACTGGTATATTAAGATATCCTAATATTACATTGTTGTAACATATTTGAAGAGCCGAGGTGGCGCAGTGGTTAGAATGCAGTACTGCAGGCTACTTCAGCTGACTGCTAGCTGCAGTTCGGCAGTTCAAATCTCACCGGCTCAAGGTTGACTCAGCCTTCCATCCTTCCAAGGTGGGTAAAATGAGGACCCAGATTGTTGGGGGCAATATGCTGACTCTGTGAACCGCTTAGAGAGCACTGTAAAGCGGTATATAAGTCTAAGTGCTATTGCTATTGCTAATTCCCAGTTTCCATGGCAACAGCTGCCCAGATTTTTTTTTAAAAAAAATAAATTGCTGTATATAAGGCTAGAATTCCTATTATAATGAGAGTATGCTGCAAAAATTCCAAAGAAAAATTCTTTGGAGTAGAAATTCCAATCTTAAACACAAACTCTAATCTGTTTTATACAAAGCTTCAAGTTCTTAAAATGTGCTCCAGTTTGTCTACTGTAAAATGCAGAAAAAGGAATACTTATTGATCTGGGTTCCTATCAAAACCAGGATATTTGCTATACTGTACCTCTGCTGTCACATTAAACAGTAGAAATAAATAGGATGATGGATGTAAATACTAAACAGAAGAAGAACCAAACTTCAGTCAATTAGGCCATTTAATAATTAATAATATTAATAATATGTTTAGAATATTTAAGTTTCTTATAGTGCAAGACAGAAACATGTTCGGATTATAACAGCTCTTTGACCATTTTTATCATTACTCTCAATTTTTGGCAAAACAATGTGATAGTTTTAATTACTTAATATCTAACATGAGATGTGAAACTGTTTTGCAGTGATACCATGGAAGACAGAAAAACATTGGATTCAGAATGTAAAACAACAGATGTTCCTTCCAATGGTAGGTGTTAAAACAATATGTCATAAGGTGTTTTCCTAATTACTCTGTTGTGACTTTTACAGAAAGATACCAAAATCAATCTAAGTCCACTTGAAGATAAGAGACACAGTTTGACAGATCCATGACAGGGTAGTTTCCTCCAGGTTGTCCTTTTCTGTACCCAGGACATCCCATTACATCTATTATTGATCAGCCTGCAAATTCTTACATCACCATCTGCCAGAAACCCAAAGCAAATGTCTGGTACAGGTAGACCCTGACTTACAACAGTTCATTTAGTGACTGTTTGAAGTTACAAAGGCACTGGAAAAAGTGACTTATGACCATTTTTCACACTTAATGACTGTTGCAGCATCCCCATGGTCACATGATCAAAATTCAGATGCTTGGCAACTGACTCACATTTATGAAGGTTGCAGTATCCCAGGGTCATGTGATCACCTTTTGCAACCTTCTGACAAGCAAAGTCAATGGGGAAGCCATATTCATTTTACAACCATGTTATTAATTTAACAACTGCAGTGATTCACTTAACAAATGTGGCAAGAAAAGTCATAAAATGGGGCAAAAGTCAACAAATTTCTCCTTTAGCAACATAAATTTTGGACTCAAGTGTCATAAGTTGAGTATAGTGTTTAAAATCCCTAATGAAAATAACCAAAGGTAATTTTATTTATCTTATCATTACTTTTGCTTACTGTTAATGCTGATGTTTTAACCGAGCCATTTGCTATATGTACAGACACTTCTTGCATTGAAACTTTTTTAGGATATAAGTTGCTAGCAAATACCTTTCCTATTATAAATTCTATTAACTTAGCTTCCACACCAATTACTAATTCATTCATTCAATTAATATGAATAAATAAAGAGATGTTCCTATCCTGCGAATATCTCTGAAGCAGAGTCAATCCATTAAACTGAAAGTTCATGAAACCAATGCCTATTTGAGGCAATATGGTACAATAATTTGAAGGTGTACGGAATAATAATTTGGTTCCTGTAGAAAAAAAGTGAATCCCAGATATGTTTGGTTATTAAATTTATATGCCACCCATCTCACTCACAAGCATTATAAATGTTATAATAGTAATGTATGATGTACTATTGTAATTTCAGATTTTCACCTCCTGACTGAAGAAAAATTTGATTTTGACATTTCACTGTCTCCCACAAGGTAAAATTAGCATTAAAATCAAGGTGCATTAAGAACAGAGAGAAGAATGTGCAGTTACCTGACTTAATTTTTCTCTGTCATAGTGAAAATGAAGATGAAGTTTTTGTTGGACCAGTGGGCCATAAAGAAAAATGTATTGCTGTGCGCCTTGAATCCCACGAAGAGAGTCAAAATAAAATTCAATCACGTACATATGACCTACCTTGGAGCCCTCCTGCGGGAGATAAATTTGTGGAAATATTTAAAGAAGCTCACTTGCTAGCTTTCCAGCTTAAAAGTGGAAACAAAACAGAAAAAAATAATACTATTCATCTGAGGGAGGAAAAGAGAGAGGTTGTTGAAAAGTTTGTGAAAGAATCAAAGTCAAAATTGAAAATCCTTGAAAAAGGAATAGTGACAGATAAAACGCCAACAGCCACTAGAAGAGAGACATACTTTGTATGGGAAAGCCCAAGCTGTCAACTTCAGAAGCGTTTAAAGCAACCTGTCACAATAATGGACGGCCCACGTTCTCCCCAAGTGTCTCTGAACACACCAAGTCCTGCTAAAACAGATAAGTTACCTAAAATGCACACTGTATCCTCACCCCAAGCAAAGAATGACACAAGCCTTAAAAAAAAAAGGAAATTTCAGACTGTAAAAACATCACCTGTACTTAGAAATAACAACTACTTAGTAGCAGGCGAGGTAAAGATTTTTCTTTTGCATTCTATCTAAGCTTTAAGTTGTGTCACAATATTACTATCTAATTCTAATTAGAATAGAATTTTCTGTCTAATTTGTATTTAAATCTATGGGTTTGTTGATATTTATGTTTCTGTTTTTGAGAAAGCATGCAGCTCTGTGCTCCTGATTTTTAAGGTTATTGTTTGAATCTGAAACATCTGTGTATTTCCTGGATTGGTCAGAATGTTAGCTGAAAGTGATGGGTATTGCTAGATATAGTTTGAGGCTAGGGTAATTTATTAAGAAATGGTGTAGGGTCTGCTTGGGTGGGGGGTTGGACTAGATGACCTACAAGGTACCTTTCAACTCTGTTAATCTGTAAGAATCTTATTGCTTATTTAAGTGCCTAATGCTTAAGAGCCGTGGTGGCGCAGTGGTTAGAATGCAGTACTGCAGGCTACTTCTGCTGACTGCCGGCTGCCAGCAGTTCGACAGTTTGAGGCTCAAGGTTGACTCAGCTTTCCATCCTTCTGAGGTCGGGGGGGGGGGGGTCTTCGGGGTGTGGGGGGGGGGGCGCAATATGCTGACACTGTAAACCGCTTAGAGAGGGATGTAAAGCACTGTGAAGTGGTATATAAGTCTAATTGCTATTGCTAATGGTGTTACTGCAAAAATGCATTTAGCCTGACATTTGAATTAGAATCTTAACTTGGAGAGGAGGGGAGGAAAGCAAAACTTTAAAGATGCCAAGGAAGAGAGCCAGAGGGGAGAACCTGAGGCTTTTGAAGATGGTTTATCAGTTGCTTCCCCAATTTCTTGAAATGTAGTTAGTTCTGCTTTAACATAAACAGACCTTGAAAGGTTCTAGTTCAAACCTTTTTTTGTGTCTGGTTATGATACATGAATATGAACTGGTATGCCATTTTGAATGGGTCAGCAGCAGAAAGGAGCTTTGTCTTCATAAGAAGAGACAATGCAAAGCAGAAGACCTGCCTTTTCAATTCAAAGTCATTCCAAAGTTTGACCAGGTCACACTGTTATGTTAAGACTTAAATGATTTTTTTAATTCATGCTGATTCAGTGTGAAGTATTCAGTATTACTTGAGAAAAATGCTTTTCAATACAGTCTACACTTTCAACTGTATTTCAGACAGTTGTCTACATTGGGGAGTAGGGAGAGCATAAATGAATTGGATTTCATAATATCGGAATGTTTAATATTTGCATTCTTAATAACATATCACTTGATCTCTTTAACTAATGGTCTGGTTATAGTTTGATGGCATAACTATTCAAGACAGTTTTCATTTAATAGAAAGAACGTGAGATTTTTGTATATTTCTGATATCTATTTGTTTTACAAATATTTCAAATCCAAATCTCGCAGCCCAAACAAGGAAAATTGCCTAGTTCTTCCAACAGGATTTATTCAAACAGTATGGGATCATCTGAAGATTTGCTCTCTGACAAATCAAGCGTAGCTTCGGATGCAGGAGAATTGTCATTTTCTACCAGTTCATCCATGCAAACCAAGAGAACTCTTCCTACTCCCAGCAAGGTGAATACTCTTTAACTAATCATTAATTGGATTTGGATGTTGAAATACATGGCATTTCAGTATTTTATCTGAAAGTACTTTTTCCATAATTTAAGCTGCTTGGAATCTCTGTATGAATAAGATGGGAGCATAAAAAGTTAATTAAAAAAAATACATTTTAACTGGTGTATCTTTGAGAATTGTTTTGATTTTCTCCCATGCAATGAATCAACGTGACAAAAAAAAATCCATTGATGCAGAAATGTAATTTGCAAAGTAGTAAGTTCTGTCTAATTTGACCTCCTTTTTTGTACAAAACAGAAGAAAATCCATATGCTATTAATGCAGCAGTACCCAATCTTTCTGCCTCTGTGGACCAACATTGGGGGGGGGGGGCATGGTTTCGCACACGCATCCCTTGCGTGGTCTGGTTCCCAACAGGCTGCGGCTGGCACCGGGCCACAGACCAGAGGTTAGAGACCCCTACTATAATGGAGTGGAAGAGATAAGCATGTACTTACAATTGAAATTATCCAGGTAGAGAGATGCAATTTGATGAGAAAAAAATTCAAAGCACAATGGTCAGAACAATATACCTGATTATATTTGTTTGGCATACAGCCAAATCATTTATCATTGTCTTTACAGTTGGAAATGAAGACGAGACAACTGAAACCACCTAATAATGTTCATATGCGAAGAAATACTTCATCCTCCTCCTCCTCCTCTATTTCCAGCATGAATTCAAGTTTGAATTCAAGTCTGTCAATTTCTCCTAAAAGAGGAAGTGGTAACTATTCAGTTGTGGTTTGATTCTAGTGCATAGTATGGAATTGGGAGCTGTGACTTAATGAAAACATATTCAAGTAGTCAGAGTTGGACACTGAGTGGGGAAGGCAGGAGCCACAGCTATTCATAGAAGACAAAACTGTATTAAAGTACAATGACAGTGATGCTTCTCTTGAGTAAATTCTTCAACAGCACAAACATCTTGGCATTTTAAAAGTGTCAAATTTAATAGCAAATGCTTTTAAATATGTTAAAACTGAATGTAAATGTATCAGAACATAAAAGACAAGTACAATAAATCGCTGCTCTATCTTCATCTGCATTGTGATTGAGTAAACCTCATTTGTTAGGATCAAATAAATATCTATAAGAATGATACAGATCTGAGGCTGCATTACTCCTATATGGTTTGATTGCATGGGTAATAATGTCTTTAAAAATGTGTCGATTAATATTCTAATTGAGTAAGAACAATGATTTGTATGTTCATAGTAAGAAAAACTAGGTCCAGATGCTATTTTAAGACATAAATAACCTTGGTGACCCAGATGGATAACACATGTAAAATGAAGGAAGTATTCCTATTTTCTTATATGACTTCAGATACCTTTGTGACGGTAACATCCTCCTGGATTGCTCCAGTGGGTTGGGTGAAGGGTATTGGGGTACAGTAACTCCAGTCCAGCCAGACTGATCACTTATAAAATAATATCTGTCTGAGGACATATGGAATGCTGCGATCTATTTCTCTTTTCATTCATGCATGCAACATCATGACAAACATCTGTACCAAGAGGGATACAGTTTGCACAAGGAGCGCACAAAATTGTTTTTGTGATTTCATATACAACCACATGTTTATTGCTATCCAGAGTATAAGGTTATTGTAACAGGGACTGGTGCCTGTCTTTGTGACATTTAAAAAAAACAAACTTTGACTACAATAATGATAATGCAGTCTGTGCTGTCTTATTTCCTAGTCAAAACGAGTGTTACAAAAGCTCCTGCAGACATCTCCAGGCGCTCTTCTGTAACAAGCAAGATTTCCATAGTTAAACCTATGAAAGGATTTTCAGTGAATGCTGCCCACTCTGATGCATCTGGAAAGCAACCCACATCCAAATGTGCTAAAGGAAATCCTGTGAATATACCCAAATATAAAGCTACCCTGACATCTGAGAGTGCAAGCAGTAATCTGCAGAAAGGTTCAGATTCTAGTCTTCAGAAAGTAGTATCAAAAAACATATTAGGAAATGCAAGTACAAGTTCAAGTTTCAAACTTAACTCTAAAACAGCAGCTCCAAACTTAAAGCGAGGTAAGGAAATTAATCTCAATGCATTAAATTATGCTAACTTCTGGAGTGTGTTGATTTTGTGCTTAACATGCTGTTGTACATGCTGGCAAAAAAAAGATTAAAGAATTAAATTAAGCAATTTAATATGTATCTAAGAAAATTAATATGAACACTTCAACTGTATTTTCTGCTTATTTTTTTCCCCCCCAGAAAATGAAGTCACCAGAGTATTGCAATCAAATCCAGTATTATCTGGTAGCAATATTAAAAGGTAAATTTCTATATGATGACAGCTACTGGTTTCCACTTCAATTGTTAGTCTTCATTGAACTGTTCTGTAACATACCGGTAGGTGATTGGAAACTTTGATAGAATCCAAATTGTTTAATTTCCTGTGAAAACGAATAAAGACGCTGTCAAGCTATCCTGCAGTGTTGTAATATCCATATATTTAGATAAGTTCCATGCCTGTAATTTTCAGAGAGAACTGCAAGCTTGTCAGAAACTTCAAACTGAGGTTGGTAATAAGAGGGCTAGGCAATTGGCAAGGCACAGTATAGCTTTAGGTTTGCCAGTTCAAATATTACGCTAAATAATTGTTAAGCTTAATTATCCATGGTTTGGGGCAGTATCTGACTTGGAACCCTGTAAAATACAGGTAGTCCTTGCTGACCGACCTCTTGTGCAGCAACCATTCAAACTTACAATGTTGCTAAACAAGAGGTACTTAGTCCTCATAGTTGTGGCCATCACAGCATCTCCATGATTGCGATTTGCATGCTCAGCAAATGGCTCGATTACAATGTCACAGTATCCCATGGTCATGTGATCACCACTTGCGACTTTCCTGCCAGTTTCTAACAAGCCAGAAGGAGGTTGCAAATGGCGACCATGGGATACTGTGACTGCATGGGATTTGCCCATCTGGAACTGCCAGAACTGCCGTCGTAAGTTGACGTGGTGGTCACATGACATAATGCCTTACAACTGCATTGCTTATTGTTGTAATTCCTGGTCCCAATCACTCGATAAACAAGGACTATCTGTATGTCTTTTGGAACCACTGTGATAAGTTATCCTCCTAATACTTGAACGTAACATGAATAAGCTACTAAAAATAAGGACTCTTAGTTGAAATTTTAGGGTTCTAAATTTGTTATGTTTTCTTAATCTCTGTAGCAATGTTGCATTTTCCACACCTGTCAAACAATTAGAAAGAACTGTATTAAAATCCTGCTCTGCTGTGAAGCCATTTTTACGGACTCCTGACAGAAGGCATTCTACATTGCCTATCTCTGTTGCTCGAAGTATCTCAGGCATTCCAACACTGACCCCCCAAACAGTGCCCAGAACAATGTCATCCCCTAATTGTTTAGCTCTTCGACACGTCTCCAGTGTGTCTTCTAAAAAGACTACAGGAATTAGGTACGTCTTCTGCCGTTTTTCCTCATCCTTGCAATTATTGTTTATTAATATGCCTTTGGCTTATCTCTGATTTCAGAAAATGCTATTTTTATTTATTACTTATTTATCAAATTTATAGACAATCAGTTTGGTCTATTGATTAAAGCACCAGGCTAGAAAGTGGGAGACCGTGAGTTCTAGTCCTGTCTTACCTATAAAAGCCAGCCATTCTCTCTCAGCCCAATTCACCTCATAGGGTTGTTGTGGGGAAAATAGGACAAGAAAAATGTGTTGAATATGTTTGCCATCTTGAGTTATTTGTAAAAAATAAAGGTGGGAAATAAATAAGTTATAAAGTTGGTTATCTACCCTCAAAGGGGAGTCTGGCTCAAATCTTGACTTGAATGTTGAGTGCGAGTTTAGCTCTTCTAGAGAAAACTACAAGGTTTCAGTATGGAATTCTCTGGTACCAATAAAGGAGAATATTTGTAGTTCAGGGTTGAAATGAGGGGTCCTTGGTGCTCTCTTGAGCTTGTCTGTTTTCTTGCAGACATTTCATTACCCTAACTAGGTAACATCACCAGTGGTAGTAAGGAGTCCTGTTTGCTGTCAATTTATATTCTGGTGTCTTGCCTATCTCTGTGGGTGCGGTTGGTCTTAGGGATTCTTTGGTTGGGCTCTTTACTAATTCTCGTTCTGAAAAAAACATCATGAAACACACCCCAGAAAAGGTGCCGGGTTTTCTATGACATTCCATACTGGTATCCATCAACTGAATGCATTGGAATTATTCAGCTAATCAATTCATATACTGTGATATATTACAATACAGAGTTATGATTTCTATTAGCTGCGACTGATGATGTACAAATGATGAAACTATGTATTTGCCACAATATTTATTGGGGAGTATTTCTGCGGGAAGCTGTCTTTTTTTACTGTACTATAATGAAAACATGGATCCATGAGTTTTAAGGATTTTGCAAAAGATACATTACTTATTGAAACAAAAATCTTACAGTATCTTAACTATTTTAGTGTAAGTTTTAAGGACAGTCCATTTCTCATGTAATTTTGTTTTCCTGCGAGATTGGGGTAAAGAAACAATTGCAAATACTGAATAGAAATAAATGATTCCAGGGTTGGAATTCTGCATAAAAATTGCTTTTCCGCTGTTTCTACCTAGTTCTAAATGTGTGACTAAGAACAAAACATGGATGTCTTCAAGCCCATCTTCAACAGAAGGAGACTTATCTCCACCACAAATTATACCTATCGCACTTACTTTTTCACCAGATAAACTTTTTATCAAAATAGAACAAGACATTACTAAAAAAGGGGAAACAGCAGAAGTAATACTAGCTAAGGAGGTAAGTGTATCTGTCACGTCAGAATACAAACCATGTATTACAATAAAAATTAGTGTTGCAACTGCTGCTTGTGTTAAAATAATTTGAAAGATGCTATCACCTCCTAGTGTACTTGTTATGGTAATATTTTACACTAGGAAGGCTCTTATGGTATTTCAATAATGAAGGATTTTGTTGGCTTTGCTTTTAAATGTGCTTTGCAGATCCATCTCTCTTGAAAAGATTTTAAATGCAATTATTCCAAATGTTGGTTATAGTAATAGTCCATCGGTGCCTCCTATCAATACTTTGACATAAATATTCTTGTTAAAAGAATAAGTTTTTAGGAAAGGTGGGTTGGAAACTTATTTATACTGATGGCTCATTAAGGGGGAAATTTGAATTAGATCACACAAACACTGAAATTAAAGGTTGTTTGGAGCAGCAGAATATCAAAGATTTAGGTATTGTATTTTGGGAGGTGGGAATAGATGTTATGTAACCTGACATTCTGTATTTTTAAGAGTATGATATTGGAACACTTAAAACACTTTTTCTAGGACTTGTTGATAGAATTTGAAACAGATAAAACACCAGTTGCCATCCAGGAATGTGAAAACAAACCTCTTGTTGATCTTTTTAACACTCCTGAAATAACTAAAGCTCCTCCATTGAAACCTACAGGGCAGGTAAGGTTATTTTTATCTCGCTCTTAATACTGTGTGTAAGTGTGGGTTGATGATACAAAGTTTAATTGCACATATTTTACATTTAGAGGCACTCAACTATATCTTTGAAGCTTTGTCCAATAACTGATGTATAAATACTGCATGTAATATTAGAAAATTTAATTCAAAATTCTGCCAAAAGCTAGCATTAATAAGCTATTGCAAAATTAATATTTGAATTGGGTGCAATTGGTTGTAATCAAAACTGCACTGTTAATGTAGATTTGCTAACAAATGGGGTTCTTTAGATTTCCAAGAATGTAAAAGTTGTGTTCAGTCAATGTTTTAATAATATATTTTCTACTTCTAGCTAATAGATCTGAGCTCTCCTTTGATGAAACTAAGTCCTGAAGGAAATAAAGAAAATTCACCTCTTCTGAAATTCTGATTTTTAAAAAATGTTTTTCAAACTGGAAAAAATTCTAGAGTTTAGCAACTAATGGTTCACTGGTCAGTAGTTTTAATACTGGAAAAAAAGACATTAAATTAAAATTGGGAACTTGAAATGTTGATATATTGCTGCTAGGAAAAATAGAAAAAGAGATGTTTTTTTAATATTTTAAGCAATTTTGGTTGTAGTATATTTATATTTTAAGCAATTTTGGTTTCCTGGTAAAAATATTTGTTTCAAAATTGTGCAAAGTAAATTGTAGATGTATGTCAAATATATTGAAATAAAGTTAAGCATTTTAAATATTGATTACACACTTTCATAATTATTGCAAAATATTCAGTCTCTGAAGACAATCACAATTCAATCTCTATAAGAATGGCAGATTTTTAAATGCAGAACTTCTATTTATGGCAGGACAGAATGTGTGTCTAACTTTTCCTTTATAGTCAACAACCACGTGTGCAAAAAGGAATGAGTTCTCCAAAATTTTATTTTATTTATTTATTTAAATAATTCAGTACAAAACTACAGTATACTGTCCCAAACTACCTTCCATCGTGGTTCAGTTTTTAAAATCATATTCACCTTTCTGTCTGGCTAAAAATTGTAGTTAGCAGCACCCAGTTGCTGCTAACTGGGTGTTAAACCCAAACCTTTCATTTCTAAGTGGCTTGTCAAGGCAATTCATGTTAGAAAAGTTATTTGCCTCATAAAATTCCTTATAGCATGAATAATAAAAAGTTGTAACCATTATCACATTTCCTTATCTTATTGCAACAGCTCAGATGTAGGTGAAGTTTTGTCCTGTAACATAAAATAGGAATTGCATATTTTGTTTTCATCATCAAAAAGAAATGATAACATAAAATAATCTATTGTTTAAGCCATTTCTCTGCTTTTTGAAGTGAGGATTTTTTTTTTTGTTTTAAAGCAATTTTGGTAGCCAATCTCTGCTGTGCTTGACCCATTTTTCTTTCCCCACCCTTCACAAGAGCAGAGAGATTGGACAGGAAGAGATTACAAAACAGCAAGCAGGCACACAATAGGAAATGTACTGCCTGTTTGCCTAGTGCACTTGCTGCTCTCAATGCATTCCTTTCAGTGTGTGTTCTCAACTCTCTTGTGATCCCTTCCTCTCCAAATCCTCCAGTCTGCATTGGGGGGTGGGGGGAGGATTGCCTAGTTCTTCCAACAGGATTTATTCAAATAGTATGGGATCATCTGAAGATTTGCTCTCTGACAAATCAAGCATAGCTTCAGATGCAGGAGAAGTCATTTTCTACCAGTTCAGACTGTTATGCTGCTCTCCCACACCTGTCAGTGATGTCAGGGTAGCTGCCCAGCAAAATAAGATTTCCCATTTCACTGCATGGCCTCCCATCACTCTTTCATAGGGATACATTAAAACATGTTGAGCCAGGAACTGATTTCGAAACGTGTTGGGCACAGTGGAAAAGGCTAGCAGGAAAGATGGAGACTCTTTTGATGCCCAGGTGAGAGTGGCTGTAGAGGGCAGGGACCCTAGGTCACACCTGCACCAACTTCAAGTAGTTATAAAGCACCAGGCTGAACCCACTTCCCATGAAAGGAATGAAAAATCCTTAGGTAACAACAGAAAAAAAGAATACATGGCATGTTTACATTAAGGCTTAACTGCAAGTGGGGAAAGGTTCTTATCTATCATTTATCACTTATTTCAAAATTACACTACACTTTTTCAAACTTGGCAACTTGAAGATGCGTGGATTTCAATTCCTAGAATACCGAATACTAACATGCTGACTAGGGAAATTCTGGGATTTGAAGTCCGCACATCTTCAAGTTGCTAAGTAGGAAAAATAATGGTCCAAGGCAGGGGTCCCCAAACATAGCCAAGCTATGCTGGCTGGAGAATTCTGGGAGTTGAAGTCCACAAGTCTTAAAGTTGCCAAGTTTGAGGACCTCTGGTCTAAGGAATGGTTCATAAAAGTCTGGAACGTGCGTTGGTGTAAAATGGAATGGAATGGAAGGGACCTTGGAGGTCTTCTAGTCCAGCCCCCTATTAAAGCAGGGTACCCTATACCATCTCAGTCAAGTTTCTTAAAAGCCTCCAGTGATGAAGCACCCACATTTTCTGAAGTTGTTAAGTTTCATATTTGCAAAACAGCAACCTATTCAAAACGAGCGATCCCAAAACAGGTTTAGCGACTCTGCACCGGCTCAGTTTGGTACAGCGGTTAAGACCTCTGGTTAAAAACCGGGGCAGGCAGTCCCTTTCTCTCAGACCCAAAAAGCAATCAATGGCAAAAAAAGCTCCAAAAATCTTCCTAACTGCAGGGACTCGTTCAGGCGGTCGCCAGGATCCAACCCCTGACTCGAAGGGTGTCGACACACGGGTGTCCTCCAGCGGTTGCTCCCATTCCTCCGCCTGGGGTGAATCAAAAAGGCAGGACTTCAGCTTCCATCATCATCCTCAGCCTATATATGACCCAAAGATAAAAGGACAGGAAAGCCCCTCCCACTGTCGGGACTCCCCACCCGCGAAAGCTGCCCTGGAGGGAGAGCAGAGGAGAAGCCGGGTTTCCCCGGCCTTTTGTGAGCTCAGCTCCGCCCACAGGCGGCCCCGTCCTGCCTCTGCCCTTCAAGTCACGGTCGGGAAAGGAAGCGCGGCCGGCCTTTGAGGCAGCGAAGCCAGACCATGATGGGGGCCGCTCGTCGGCACGTGGTGTGCGCCATGTCTGGCGGGGTGGACAGCGCCGTGGCGGCTCTGCTGCTGAGGCGAAGAGGTGAGGCTTCCCGAGCGGAGAACGGGGGCAGAGAGCAGCTGGTCCCGTATTTCATCTCCCCCCCCCGCCTCCTTTAACTCCCCCCCTCATCCATCCGAGCTTCCTTTCCGTCAGTAGAACTTCCGTTCCGGTATATGGAGACTACAACTCCCGGCATTCCCCTTGCGAAGGCCTTTGAGAGGGGTCGTAGTAGCATCAGGTGGGCCAAGCCTGAAGGGAGGAGTTGCCCTTGCGGCGCGGGCAAAACGCTCCTTCCGGTCGGATTCCCGGGGACTGTAGCAATAGCATTTAGACTTATATAACCCTCTTTAAGCGGTTTACAGAGTCAGCATATTCCCCTCCCCCCCAGCAATCTGAGTCCTCCTTTTACCGATGTCAGGGGAAAAAAACCAAATCATGAACATAGCTGCACTTAATAACAATTGAACAGACAGCACAGCACAGCACACCACAAAAGTCTCACTTTGGGATTCGGAGGTTTATTAGAATTTAAAGCATAGCAAACATAAAGCCTTTGCTGTAGGCACATCACATTGCATACGCTTCCTCTTTTCCCACAGCCTCAGCCCCCTCCCCCCACCTTCATTTTGGCATATAGGGAACTACGGTGTCCATGTCAGGTACCATTTCACCAGATGCACATGCTGATTACAAATTTTCCTTTATATTTGCATCAGGCAATTTATGTCAATATTGAACCTATCTCAGCCCCCCCCCCCCAACTTTACTGTGCTAGAATTATTATTTTCCCCTCACACCGACCTCGGAAAGATGGAAGGCTGAGTCAAGCCTTGAGCTTGCTGAGATTCGAACTGCCAAGTTGCAGGCAGCCGGCAGACAAGGTGGTCTTTGACTTACGACCACAATCCAGCTCAAAATTTCTGTTGCTAAGTGAGACATTTGTTAACTGAGTTTTGCCCCGTTTTACAACCTTTCTTGCCACAACTGTTAAGTTAATCGCTGCAGTTAAGTTAGTAACACGGTTGTTAAGTGAATCTGGCTTCCCCTGTTGACTTTGCTTATCAGAAGTTCGCAAAAGGGGATAGCATAACCCCGGGACCCTGCAACCAGCATAAATATCAGTTGCCAAGCATCCTAATTTTGATCACGTGACCATGGGCGATGCCACAATCGTAAGAGTGAAAAACGATCATAACACTTCTTTCATTGCCATTGTAACTTTGAAAGGTCACTAAATGAACTGTTGTAAGTCGAGGACTACCTGTATTCAAAATGCTTTGCCCTTGCCTTCTTTCGAAGCACATTTTTTAAGTTTCTCGGTCTTTCCTGCAACCCTGGGCTCTCATAGTGGTCTTCCATCCAAACATTTAGTCTGAGCCTGTTTAGCTTTTGCAGATCAACCAAGGTCATCTAGGACCTCCATATAGCTTGTCATCTCTTAAATGATGCCCAGTTCTTACAGATTGACTTGCTCCTTGTGCATTCAATAGCACTAGCAATAGCAATAGCACTTAGACTTATATACCGCTTCATAGTGCTTTACAGCCCTCTCTAAGCGGTTTACAGAGTTAGCATATTGCCCCCAACAATCTGGGTCCTCATTTTACCCACCTCGGAAGGATGGAAGGCTGAGTCAACCTTGAGCCTGGTGAGATTTGAACCGCTGAACTGCAGCTAGCAGTCAGCTGAAGTAGCCTGCAGTACTGCACTCTACCCACTGCGCCACCTCGCCAATGGGCACAACCTAGTCCTAGAGCAGTGTATTTCAATCTTGGCAACTTTAAGATGTGTGTACTTTAACTCCCAGAATTCCCCCAGCATATTGGCTGAGGAATTCTGGGAGTTGAAATCCACACATTTTAAAAGTTGCCAAGTTTGAAACACAGTGCTTATAAACCAATCCTTTTTTCTGAGCTCATCCTGTCTCTAGGGTTGCTGTTGTAAGAAAAAAAAATGGACAAAGGATTTGTTTATAGAAGAAAGTCAGATATATAAGAAATACAAAAATACAAATATAATATGTTTTTCTGATATGTTATTCTATGTTTCATATGTGGGCCAGTAGGGGTATACAGTACTCCCAAATATGTATACTTCCGTTTGCAATTTTAAATCTATCTTCATTTGGTTTTGGAAGGAATTTTCTCCAGGGAACTCTGAAAAAGTTGTGGTTATGTGAATTTTGTTTATGCTAATTGCATAGTAGTATGTTTTTAAGTGAGCATCGTTTCTCAATGTTATTCTTTAAGTGAAGTTACTTTTTTAAAAAAAAATGATTAAAAATGATTTTACGTGAATGAGTCTATAAATATTTCCAGCATTGGGTATGGTTTTCAGGAATTAAATTCACGCACAAAGTGCTGCTAAACATGCAGCTATTTCTGGCATTTATTATGTTTACTTTCAAATGTGTAAATAAAATTAAAACATTCTTAGAATATCTCAGCTATTCTATGTAGCATAATCCTGGGAAAAGATACATTTGGTTTAAAAGAGTTGCAGATAGATATTGAGTGAGACCCACACACAGACTTTGAAAGATCTTTTTGCTAAGCTCTTATTTAATTCTTTATTTTATATTTTAATGATAGCAATAGCAATAGCACTTAGACTTATATACCGCTTCACAGTGCTTCACAGCCTTCTCTAAGCAGTCTCTATATTTTAATGATGAAACTAAACATGAGCTAATTCAATGCTTTCATGGGCAATCTATGACCAGAAATAACTATTCAGTCCATTATTGCCTACATGTTTTGACACATCTAGCTAGAATGAAGATTTTCTACTTGTCATGTCCACAATTTACTATTCTGGGAATAGTATATTTTATATTAGCACAGTAAGAGTTATCCAAAACTGGATAAAATGCAGGAGATTGAGTTTTTGCCATAGATGATTCAAACACTTTTTAAAAGTGAAAGATTTAACATTGTAAGGATATCCACAGTATGTTAATTTTTCTTGTACGGTATTGTCACTTATACTTTCTCATTTCTTACTTTCCACATCTGAGCAGGATATGATGTGACTGGGGTATTCATGAACAACTGGGACTTGGTGGATGAAAAGGGAATTTGTCAAGGCAATCAAGATTGTGAAGATGCTTATAAAGTGTGTCAGATACTCAATATTCCATTTCGCCAAGTTTCCTATGTTAAAGAATATTGGAATGAAGTGTTTAGGTAAGAGAATTTTCATAAATCTTTTGCTGAAAGAAAGCTTTGTGTGACTGGGAAGATTAATAAGAGAAACAAAGAGAATGGGTTTCCTATGTAGGCTTTGCAAGCTTCCTTGGCTAGTTCTTCTCTCCTCTACTGCTCTATATAATCTAGCAAAGCATCAATGCTCTATGCTTTGGTTATGAAAGTGTATATGAAAATTTATAGAATATTCTGAAGTCTAATAAAACTCCTTTGCCTCTGGAAGCAAAAACAATCTACCATGGACCCGAAGGAAGCTTATTTGAAGAGCCACCAATGAAAAACTGAAGATACAGACTTTCTTGAGTTGAATTTAACTTCTGATGACTACAATACAGGCACATGGTTTTCTTGGGGATAATATGGAAGTAATTCACCATTTCCTATTTATGGTATACGGGTAGTCCTTGACTTACAACCATTCATTTAGTAACTGTTTGAAGTTACAACAGCATTGAAAAAAATTACTTACAGCCAGTCCTCGCGCTTATGGCTGTCGCAGCATCCACTTGGTCACATGATTAAAATTTGGGCACATGGCAACTGCATACTGTATATTTATGATGGTTGCAGCATCCCAGGGTCATTTGAAAAACACTGCTATAAACAAATCCTTTTTTCAGCCATGTCATTTTTAAATGATTAAAATAAGGAGCTTAATTATAAACTGAAACAATTTCAGTAAAATCTGGTCAGGGCAAAGAGATTTGTCTATTCTGATCAGCTTATTCTGATGAATTTGATATGATTCAGGTGTTTAGCTTTATATAAAGTAATGGGGATTCTTGATGGTTACATGCTTCTGCATTTCCAAAAACTCATAATCATTCTAATGTTTTTTCCCCCCTTACCTATAGCTACCTTTTAAATGAATATGAAGTTGGACGGACACCTAATCCTGATATTATATGTAATAAAAACATCAAATTCAATTATTTCCTACAGTATGCTATGAATAACATTGGTAAGTTCTATTTTCAGTGGTGTTTTCCTTTCTGAAAAACAAAGATGTGGAATAAACCTGAAAATTAGTACCAATTTTGCATATAATATTTTTACAGCCTATCAAGATTTGGCTTTTCAGATCAATCTGTGTCTTAATTGAAGGCGCAGTCTTACACTTTTGTATTCAGAGAAAGTATTACTGAATTCAGTGAAGTTTCCTCCTGACCAAAGTGGTACAGTATAAGATGAGGAATATCATAAAAAACAAAAGTCGTGAAATATATTAAAAGTCTTGCTAAAATAAAAGCATCTAATTTCCCTTTATTTTTTCAAAACTATACCAGGAGCTGATGCAATAGCAACTGGACACTATGCGAGGACCTCCCTGGAGGATAATGAAGTTTTTCAACAAAAATACAAACAAAAACCACGAGGACTTTTCAGAAATAGATTTGAAATAAGAAACAGTAAGTGCTCCACTGTTTAAATCCAGATTAGATATGTAGCATCAATTCTCAGCCATCCAGGTCATGGTTGTCCCAAAGGTGCTTTTTCAGGAGGCAACTGGACTTTCTTGTTTTTCTTTGAAGACGTTTCACTTCACATACAAGAAGCTTCAAACAGATTTCCAGAAAAATTACAGACTACAGGAATCACTTATACTTCAGTTTAAGATGCAGACAACAGACTCATCCCCAACAGCCTGTGCCTGTCTTCAACAGTGAAGGGACACAGGGCAGAAAACATCCTGCAGCCAAGAAGGCTCCACACCAGTGGTTCTCAACCTTTCTAATGCCATGACCCCCGCAACCCCCACCCCGCCACTGCGACCCCCTCCCCCCCCGGAAGCGGGAGACTTCGCCCACCTGCCCGGACGCCGCCATTTGAGTTCCTTTACCCTCTGCGCATGCGCAAAGCGTTCTGCGCATGCACAGAGGGTAAAAGAACCCAAATGGTGGCGTCCGGGCGGCTGGGCGAAGTCTCCCGCTTCTGTGGCTACCGGCTGTCCGGCGACTCGCAGGCACGGCTGAACTGGGAGCATTTCCAAGATGGTGGACTAGCGCGCACGGTGACCCCTGTGAAAAGGTCGTTCGACCCCAAAAGGTCACGACCCACAGGTTGAGAACCGCTGCTCCACACCCATTTGCACTACTCAGGTGACCCTGAGGATACAGATAAACCTCCAAGTGGCCTCAATGACTCTCTAGAAGAATGCAAATGACCAGCTGCCTGCAAGGAATATAAATCCTTCCATTCCCCTCCATCCTGTCAGAGTTGAAGAAGCTTCTTGGATGAGAAGCAAAACGTCTTCAAAGAAGAAGAAGAAAGTCCAGCTGCCTCTTGAAAAAACACCTTTGGGTAGCATCAATCAGTATAATGAAATGAATGGTTAGTAGTAGGCACCTTGTCTGCAAAAGTCTTAGAATACAGATTAAAATTGGAAAACAAGATGAAGAAGAACAGCTAATTGATGTTACATTTTTGCAGAAAGAAAACAGCTAGAAAATCTGCTGCATTCGACTTAAAGTAGTATATTATCATATCATATCAAAGTATCACATCACATCATATATCATAGCATCATCATCATATCAAAGATACCATATAATCAAGAGCCTTTTTACTGAATATTACTTGAAACAAAAATCACATTTCTTATTTGTTACTTTGGTTCTCTTGGCATATAGTATTAATTGCTTAGTATATTGGCTTCTTTTATGGTTTTCTGCCATGTTACCTGTTACATTCTCAGACTGAAGCACATAGGCTTCAGTCAGGTCCTCCATTCTGGAGGAAAAATACTGTTCACTGATTGGCTAGATTGTCTGACAGCTCCCTATAAAAGGGCTGGCTGTCAGACAGGGCTTTTGTTGGATTGTTAGCACTTGACTAATAAAGAGCTGTTGTTTTGAAGTCTCTCTGTCTGCCTCTTCCATTCACCCAACTTAACATTACCATTTTCTGTGATTTAAAGAATCGAACCAAATTTGACATGAATGCATAGTCACGAGAGAGAGAGAAAGAGAGAGAGAGAGAGAGAGAGAGAGAGAGAGAGATTCATTTGCTTTCTTTTTTTTCCTTTCGCTATCTATAGCTCTGTCTTTTCTCATCCTTTGCAGTAATAAGGCTTTTGAACCCATTGATGTCAATGGCCCCTCATTCCACTACCTCATTTTGCACATGCATTTCTCTCTTCATACTTCATGGTGTCCCCCTGAAGCATGGCCAGTAGGTGGAAGAGCTACTCTTCCATTGAGATGAGCAAGGGTACATTATAACTGATAAAATTCAGTGTGGGCATCAGTCTTTTCTATATACCAAATAGTGGAACTGAAGGAAACATAGTTTATTAGATAGACTCAGTTACAGTGGCAGTGAGTACGCCAGAGGTGGGTTCCTGCCGGTTCAGACCGGTTCTTTAGAACCATTAGCGGGAATTTCCCCCCCGCTCGCCGAACCGGCAGCGATGGCCGGCTGGACACGCCCCTGAACCGGCTCTCGGCAGCGCCATCTTGTTTTTTGCTTCTGCGCATGCGCAAAAGCTGGGTGTTTAGCACTGTGCATGCACGTGCGCGCAAAGCGCCCACGTGGCACGTGAGGAAGCGAACTGGCAGCGAGGTAAGCCAGAACCCACCCTTGGAGTACACCACTGGAAGACTTGAAAGACCAGATTAGGCACAGATAATTATGGGGGGGAAATTTCTATGTGGCTGCTAAGAGTTGACACCTACTTGATATCCATTTTTAAATGAGGAAATAGCTTTCCCTACTAATATCTCGTCTTTCTCATTTTCACTGAAGGCCTAATTTTCAGAGTGCAACGCGGTAAACAAAGTATGTGAAAGAGAGAGGAATATAGCCATTCAGCTTTATTTTATTTTCTTGTCTTTTCTCTCTTCCTCTTGCAGCTGTCAAACTTCTTCAGGGAGCTGATCACAACAAAGACCAAACATTCTTTCTCAGCCAGATTTCTCAAGAAGCTTTGCAGGAAACCATTTTTCCTCTTGGAGACTTAACAAAAGACTTTGTGAAGAAGATAGCTGCAGAACATCAGCTTTATCATGTGTTGAAAAAAAAAGAGGCATGGTAACATTTCCTACTCAAAGGACTCAATCATTATAAGGGGGTGGGGAACAATCATTATAACTTAGAGCAGTGTTTCTCACTCTTGCACA
>QLTV01003977.1:1165321-1221898 GCA_003457575.1 Thermophis baileyi | reverse complement strand
ATGGAATGGAATGGAATGGAATAGAATGGAATGGAATGGAATGGAATGGAACGGAATGGAATTCAGCAAGGTTTCTCTTCCCCACCCCCATTTGCTCTTCTAGGAGAGAGAGAGAGAGAGAGAGAGAGAGAGAGAGAGAGAGGGAGTGGGAGAGAAGGGAAGAGAAGGGAAGGGAAGGGAAGGGAAGGGGAGGAGGAAAGGAAAGATCTGTTTCAGAGGCAATGCATTTCAATAGAGCTTTCCAGCCTCCTTTTTTGTAGACAACTTTCCAGAACAATGACTAGCTATTCTATTCTATTATTTGAATTACTATTGTTATTATCACTATTATTATTAATGGTTATTAAGTTACTGGTGAAAAAAAATGGAATGGCTGTGACTGCTGTCTAGGAGCATTTCAGAAAATCTGCCAGAGATATATTGCTGACGATTGTATTACAAATGGAACAGCTTATAAATCCAATCGATCAGTATTCACATTCCTGCGCTTGTGTAATTACCAAACCCTAACATGTTAATATATATTATTTTAAACACATCTGGCTGCAATTCTACACTGAGGTAATCTGTTGGCTAAGAGCGCTGATTATATTCAGAATTCATTCTCACGTTCAGAAATTTCTGTTACATCTTTTACTAAAATGACCTTAATTTAACTTGGCCCAACCTAAGGCTTTGTGGATTGTTGACTTCCAGCACCATCGGGGGGACTACCCGCTTAAGGAAAGTTGTGTCCCCTTCATTTGGATGCTTATTGAGAGAGTTAAAAGTACTTTGAGCTACCATTACTTCTTGCTAGTGTTATTGGAACTTGGAAGTAAGTCACATTGGAATCGGTTTAGAGTTGGGATATTGGTTAGGATGAGGCTGTTACACTGATTCTTAAGCAAAATTTCAACTATACATTCTGTTTTTTAGGGAAATTAATCCATATAAACTCTTGGCAGATTATTTCTGTAATATGTGCTTGCTGGTATTATGAATGGACCTTTTTTCCCCCTTTTGAAATACAGAAAATCCTGATGTAGTTATAGCATTTTCACAGAGTAAGCTTATACCTGATACCTGCTAATTTGCTGTTTCCTTTTTTTTTGGTGCTTTTGTTAATAAATACTGCTTCAGAGTCATAGGTACTAACTTGTAATTGATCTTATTCAGTTTGTTGCCCTGTGCATGTTCAAGATACAAATCTCATTGCTAGCCACCTTGGATGATAAGATTTAGAATCATAGAGTTTGGAGGACCAGAGGGAAGAGGGTAAGGGACTATATATTGGTTACAACAGCACAATCAAAGACCTGCCCCTTTGTTGGGATGTTGGTTAGGATGAGACTGTTAAGCATAATACGTTTAAATGTCAACCCTACATTCAGTAGTTGTGTTTCCTTTCTGCATTTTGCCTCTTGACTAAACAGCTGGCATTCTTAATTTTTTCTTTCCCCTTTGTTTTCAACATCTCTGTGGGTTATATTTTAAAATATGTGTTTTGCTTTTCTTAGGTTGCTTCTTATATACGTTTGGCCAGAAAGCTAAGCTAAGAAACTGCAGTAATGCATGGTTTGTTGTAGATAAAAACATAGCCTCTGGGGAAGTTTTTGTGGTAAGTTTGCTTGCATTTGTACCGTTTGTGATTGCTGCCTAAAAGAATGTGGTTATTACTGGCCCAAGATACTCGGCTTTTGCATACAAAAGAAAAACCAAAGCTGTTAAGTCAACCGGGTGTCGAGAAGTTTTATTACATCCTGTTCAAACTAGCTTTTGATCAACAGAAAATTGAAAAGGATGTTGGCATGAAGTATGCAATAAATGGCAAGCAATGAAAGAAGCGATCAGACCGTTGAGCTTCTCTTTAAAACAAGCATGCCTTCATCCTAAGTGTTTCATCTTTAAGTCAAACCATCATCCAGATGCCATAGTTCTATTGTTAGTGATGGCCACCGTCGCAGGTTGGAAGGGCTGACTTGTACAGCGCATCCTTAGATTCCTGCTTCTCTCTCCCCTTATCAAAGGGAAATAGATGCCCATTTGTGAGGGTGGAAGCTGCTGTGAGATTTCGATTATTGTATCAAGGGTCACACAATGTGACATCAGCACTGGGAGGGGCTGAGCAAGCAGCCGCGCCTTGATGGACATGCTGAAACTGTCCACTTGCTGCCTCTTACATCAATATTTCCCTATTTCCATGGATAGCGTATGGATACACAAGTAGTCCTCATGTAGCAACTTTGCAATTACGCCAGTGATGAAACAGTAACTTTATGTCCAATTCTTGCATTTATGAGGATTGTAAGGCAAAGAAAGGTTGAAGTAAGATCGTAGGCGCAGTTGTGCATCGCTTAGTAACGGCTTCACTTAGCAATGGAGTTGCCGTTACTAACTGAAGTCGCTAAATGAGAACTACCTATACTTAATATGCTCCTTTAAGCCTAAATTTATACGGGGAGCAGTGTCTCCACTCTTGTAGCAGTGCTTTTGTTCTTTCTTGGCCCTTTAAATGATGACATTTTGGAGATATAGCGCTCACTTAAGATTAATATCTACCTATGCAAAAGCATAATTTCTTGTTCATGTTACTTTCATAGCTTTAGCTACGTATAAGCTAATTATGGTTAAAACAAACCATGGTTAAGTTTTAGGACCAACACTTTCCTGCTTTGTGCAGGAAACAAAACATTCCATAACAATTATATAGTGCAATGTGTCGTGATCTTGGCAACTTTGGACTTCAACTCACAGAATTGTGTGAATTGAAGTCCATGCGTCATAAAGTTGCTAAGATTGAGAAACACTGATCTAGTTTAACTGTATAAGTCTGTTATTTTCAATAAATTACTATATGACCCCTAAGGGCTCAGCACCCTGGGGCCTGTGGTCCCAAATAGCTATTGGAGACCCCTGCAATCATATTACCAGCAGCCAACAACATGGCTATTGAAAATTAGCAGACTACTTCCCTTATTTTGGAAGGCGGAGCCCATAAAGGTCCAATATAAAAGGCTTCAGATAGTTTTAAGATAGTTCAAATAAAGAGAGAGAAAACTGAAAGGGAAAAAATAGAAATCCTGGCCAGCTGGTTCTATATGGTATATAGCCTACTGTACCGTAGTTCAGGTTTAGCATTGCCTTTTGGAAAATGTTAAAATAATATTCAATTTGCCCGCCCCAGCGTTCCCTCAAACCCGCCTGTGATATTTTCTATGGTCTCCCCTTTATAAAACAAATAAAATGAAGATTCTTCCCAGGTTGTTGAAAGCGAATGCAAAGATTGCATTAATCATCCCTGTGATAGAAAGAGGACCTAATGATTTGAGTTTTTACCCCCACTCTCAAAGCAGAAGTTTTATTTTGCCTTCCAATTTAACTTCGAATTTTTTTTTCTTTTACTTGTTGCTAATTTTATCTATATATAAGTGCTGAGATGCTGAGTTGTAAATTAAAATTTTTGTGTCCTTCCAAAGGCGCCTTGCAGGGATCACCCTGCACTTTACAGAGATCTTTTACGGACAAGCAGAGTTCATTGGATTGCTGAGGAACCGCCTGCAGAACTCATTCAGAACAAAATGATGGAGTGCAATTTCCGCTTCCTACACTTGATGGCGCTAGGTGACTAGTCTTTGGGAATGGAAAGATCTTGGTGGCACACATGGCATTTATAGAAGGAAATGTTTATAGGCTACGTTTATAGAAGGAAACATATTATTTGCTCAGATTACAAATTAGCATCAGATGGGACTACAGGTTCTGAGGTTTTAATTTCTGATTTTAATTGGGTTTTATGGGTTTGTAAAGGGTATTAAAAATTGAATTCTGTATTTTATTTTGGTGGTTTGGTTTGTTTAATTATGTGAACCAACCTAAGTCATGTAGATGGGCAATCAAATCAAATCCATAAAAGTCAATCACTTAACAGTTGTTTTTTTTTTTATTTGTAGTACCTTGTACATTAACCCTAAATCAAGATGGATCAGTATGGTTGACTCTGGCTAAGCCAATAAGGGATCTTACAGCAGGGCAGGTATGTGCTGAGCCTTCTTCTCTGTGATTATCTTAAATTTTCTAATCATCCCAGGACATATTTCCCTGTAAATACACTCAGCTGCACTTTTGAACAGGTAGATTGAATAGCAAAGTATGGAGTAGATTTTGTCCACGCACTGTGTATAACTGGACAGAAGAAGCAGTTTGTTCATACATATTATTGGTTGATTTATTAAACAATTACATATGAGTGAGTAGACAATCTCAGTGGGAATCTTGGTTCTATACATTACTATTAACAGCTGAATGCTTGAACATGATCCAACACGGCTGGCGTGATTCATAATAATTTTCCCTTGGGTTTTGTTTGATTCTCAGCACCGAGGGGAAGGTTTTATAAACATCTGTATTGCGTTTGTCTGCTAGCAATGGTAATAATGAGGGAAATTAAGCTTTATATGAAGCCCTATAGGTATTTACTTGCAAGGAGGCCTCATTTATTCTCCAAGAAAAACATTGTTAATAATATTGAATGAAATGAAATAGAATACATTCTTATATGCAGAAGATATCAGATATGATCTGTGCATTTCAGCAAAGGTGTGGGGGGAGGGCAAGCCTGCTCTGTCTGCATTTATCCTGAATAAGATGGTCCACTTTTTTTCCCTGGTTAAGATGGTTCAGTAGTCTAATGTTCAGTTAGAACTGTTTCTCAATCTCAGCAATTTTAAGATACGTGGACTTCAACTCCCAAATTTCCCCAACCAGCTGGAGCTGGCTAAAAAAATTCTGGGACTTGAAGTCCACCCATCTTCTCAAGTTGCTGAGATTGAGAAATACTCAGAAAGCTATTTGAGAATTTTTTTGGGGGGGGGGAATACACATCTTTACTTGGCTAAATACAGTGGAACTCTACTCTTTCTCTGCCCTTTGTTGCCTTCTCACCACCGTTAACACAGCAAAAATAGCAACTGTAATTGAAGGAGGAGAATGATAGCTTTCATAATTAGCAAAAAACATTCAGAGGGCTTGTTAAGCTGCAGGCTTTATCAAGTCCTGTCATGCAAGTTGACGTGGAATAGATTCTGTAAATAACCAAGAGTCAGTGAAAAAGAGCAGGATGTAAGAGCTCTACCCAGTTTGTAAAAAAATTCTCAGCATTAAAAAGTATCTGAATCACGATTGTTTAAAACTGTGAGAAATTTCAAATTGTGCATATTTTTAACAAAGGAAATAATGCAGATGGAAAAAGGGAGAGGCTCCGTTGAATTCCTTAATTCAGCACATTCGTTCGAAGATGTGTGAATATAACCTGTTGTGATTCACTATTGATAGGTTTGCTAGATTATAATAATTAACTCAATATTTCAGACTTCTTTGGGAAGCTCTCCTTACCATGTGAACTGGAAAAAAAAATGTGTTTGAATGCAAGAATTAGCCTATGATGATTTACTTAGATGCTACTTTTTATCAGTTCAATTTACATCGCTAAGAAAGATCACCTAATCATTATGGTAATAATTACCGTATTTTTCGGAGTAGAAGACGCACTTTTTCCCCCCCTAAAAGAGGGTGGAAATGTTGGTGTGTCTTATACACCGAATACAGCCATTTTTGGCCTCCCGAAGCCCCACCCCACGCAAAAACGGGTGCGCAGAAGGTTTGGGAGGTCTGCAGGGTGCTCCTGGGGGACTGGGGGCGAGCAAAAACTTTTTTTTTCTTATTTACCTCTTCGAAATCTTGGTGCGTCTTATACACTGGTGCGTTTTATAGTCCGAAAAATACGGTATACTAGCAATGAATTCATTCTCACATTCTCTGTTATATGGGATGTTTAAAAGCTAAGTAGTCAGGTGACCCTCCCTCTTCTCAATACACAATCTCACGCTTCATACAGTACAAATTGTCACTCTCCTGTCTTCCAGTTTGCCGTTTTCTACAAGGGAGATGAATGCCTAGGCAGTGGCATGATTCTGAGACTGGGGCCTTCACTCTTTACTTTGCAACAAGGCAAGAACAGGGAGACTGCTGGTGTGAACATACCAGCTGACGAAGTCACAGTCCAGCCGACCAAATGATTTCTTGCTTTTTTAAAACCAAGCAGAGATATTTTTTTAAAAAAACACCTGGTTAGTCAAAAGCCTTGGAATGATCGTCAGATACCTGAATGCACATCTGGATGTGATGGAATTTATCTGGAAAAAATAAAACAGTTGTGACATATGGAATGACTCTTCTTGGTGAGAAAATGGTTACCTTTCCCCATCTCTTGAAGCCCAGCCCTGTGCAGAAGTTAAACAGAAGGCGACAACGCTCAAATAAGCGTGTATAGGATTGCAATGTAACATGTACAGTTTGAAGAATCTTGTTAAGATCATGCAAGTAAGTTTTCTGGAATGTGGAACAGTAGATTATGGCTAAAACTACTGTTGTGTGATCACAATAGACCTCTTTATCCTCTTTCTCAATATTTGCCTTTTGGTTGCCCATCTTGTAAACCTTTCAAACCAGAAATCCATTAGCAAATTGGAAGGCAATGTTACAGCTCAAAGATAGGTAAGAGAATGGGTGTGTGTGTGTGTGTGTGAATGCTGGGGATATCTACAGATCTCTTTTTTTTTTCCTTTTCTTACTTGTTGAAAAATGAATGGAGCTTCTTAAGGAACTCGTAATGAAATATCCTAGTATATGTTAATTAATTGAATTGCAACAACTAGGAAAATTTCTTGGCTCCTGAACATGCTGGCAACTTCAGATAGTATTTTGAAGAACCTTCTGATATTTGCCTTTATCTATGAAAAAGCTGCTTTGTGTAATCTCTTCAGCTGTATTTGGGTATGCCAGCACCCAACACAATTAGAATTGTGTTGGGGAGATGACTAGATCAGGCCCCACATTTTCTGTCCCTGTCGTCTCTGTCATTCTCCACAAGTTAGAGGGCACACAGTGAGAATCCTGCTTTCTACAAGCAGATTCCCCCATCAGGTTTCAAGCCTGGGATATGCCTAAACAGAGCCAGAGTTTACTGTATGCCTTCAAATTGTGGACAGGAGGGATTAAGGCAAGACTTCTCATTTTCTTCTATGTCTCTAATGAGGATGGAAGATAAATAAGCCCTTAATAAACTAAAGAATAACATTAAACGTGGCATTGAAAATCATTGAAGAAAATGGCATTTTCCTGTTCTGTAATTTTAATAAACATCATTTTAACGGCAACACAATATACACAATATAGATATGTGGGAAATGCTAGTCTTCTATATAGCCTGCTTATTTTAAAGAGGAAAATCTCATAGATTCATCTCAAGTCCAAAATTTCTACAATGTCTTTTTTCCTGTACTTAAAATGAAATGATGTCTCTTTTGGGGAAAAGTGTATTATGAGTCAGATTCATAATTGCCTATTATTTCAGTTTTCATTTTTTGACACAAATTACTTACTTATGTAATTAAATTGTTAATTCATTCCTTTAGGTTTGAAAGCTTTTGATACGTACTGCAAGTAAACAAAAGCTCATACTTTGTAAAGTGAAAACGTTTTAGATTTTAGTGATTATTTTACAAATAACTTGAAAGACTCATAGAACAACATTTCAGTCAATAAGCTTTTAATCATGTTTTATATTTCAACGTGTGAGAGATGTATTTTGGGAGAAGAGGCTATGAGCAATTGTTGAAGCATCAAGTTGGAACAAGCTGTTCTCCCATGAAGACCAAGGATGGCTTTAGAGCTGCATCATAGCAACCAGAGTTTCTATAGTAACAAAATGATTCAGCCCATATGACAGGTTGTAGCACCTGCAACTACCTTCCCTCTCCTTTTTTTCCTGCCTAGACCAGAAAACTCTGGAACACCTGTACTATTAATGACTATATTCACAAAGAAAATTGTATTTGTAATAATAACCTTATTAAGATGATGTGCATTTTGTCTCTTTCCTTTCACTATCTGGAAATTCCACACTATTAATGTACATTTTTCTTTGAACTCTGGAGATGAAAAAAATTACTTGGCAGGGATCCTTACAATCAAGTATGTAATTGTTCCCTTTTGCATGACAATTTAGTATCGTTACTAAATCAAGGGAAATTATTGGAAATGTTAGCAATGGGACCAATCTCCCTTCCACCATTCCTCAGACTGACTGATCCAATTATTTCTATAGGTGCTCAGGGTATCCCCAGGGTTGAAGTCAAGATGGCTGCTACAAAAGCACACACAACTGAAGAAGCTTCACTTGTATTTTTTTTATCTCCATTATGTGCCATCTTAACTTTTTTAACCACACCCTGTGGACACCTCTGGTGCTGGCTTTGTTGTGGCACTGGCAACTGAAGCAGCTTAGAGCTACAGTAGCTGCTGTTTATTTTAGTATATAAAATGAAGTAAGCCTAATTATCTTATCCAGCATAAATTTCAGAACAGGACTGCAATGAACCAAACAATTCTGGAACACTGAATGAACAAGTTGAAATGCACACACCACTGCACCTACCAAACCCCAACAGGTGCGTTGATTTCCACACAGTTCCTTAAGCCAAAGTGAGGTCATCCGGAAGGGATGGGAGACCATCTTCATCATTTAATGGATCCCAAACAGTTACATCCGGTGGATTATTAACTATAGTCCATAGTCCTTCTTTACGTAGAAGTAGGCTACACTTCATAGACCAGGAAACATAGTTTGTTCCATCCAACCGGGTTATCAGGGATATGCTGGCTGACTGTTCTTGTGCCATCTTCACGTTAACAATAAATCACAAATCAGCTGTCTGAATATGATACCTTTATTCACACTAACTCCTCCCTATGGTAACATGATCAAAATTCAGATACTTGACAACTGGTTTATGTTTATTGTTAAGGTATGTGCAGAGTAAGCCTTGAGAAACAAGGATGTGCACATGGAAAAACGTTTATGAGAGTAGTTGTGAATAAATAGTCAACCACATAGACACACTGATTTGTGGTTAAAATGTAATTCTACAAAATAGCACAGTCCAATAAACAGTCCAAGTCATACACGTTTAACCAGTAAATAGTCAGAATAACAGTCCAAGTTTCAAAGTCTTCTTACCGGTCGTCTTTGTTATTCACAGTAAACAATAATATCGAAAATATAAGCACAGTAAATATACAACAAGGAATCTCAGAGAGCGACAGAGAGTCATAGTCAGAGAGACAGACTATATAATCTGTAGCTCCCTCATGGTCATTTGCAACATAACCAACCAATCAGAATATAGTATGATGCAATACAGTGATTTTGTTTTAAAACCACAAACATACATTGTTGGTTTATATATTGCCAACCCAACTAGTTAGATAATAGACAGATCCCTAACAAAGTGTACTAGATCAAGGTAGTCCCCTCTATCATGCAGTATAGACTACCTCCAGTGTGGAAATAGAGAAGGGTGTCCCCTCAGCAGACATTGTGGAGGGGTGAGTGTATATATTTACACGTGCCAAGAATCAGCCCTGTGCCATGATCTTGATCCTGAAAATAGGATAACAAGACCTGCTTGCATTTTGTTTAACTTAAGATTGCAAACATTTAGGCAGATAAATCTGGTACAAGTCAGATATTACCTTTTGTTATCAAGAAGCATATTGGAACCAAAATATAATCCTGGGTTTAGTGATAATAATTAAGAGCAGTTGCAGAACAAAACAACTCACAAAGATACAATTATATGATTCTAATCCCCACTTTCTCCTCCTCAGCAAATCCCTTTACAGAATGATGACAAACCCTGCCTTGTGTGTTCTATGAGACATGCTTAGAAGAATGAAAGTATACTTTTTGTTGCAAAAATTATCTTTTTTACATATATATTAACTTGGAATTCAAGATAGTCCAGGGCAAAAAAGAACCCTTTGTAAAGTTTCATAAATCATCATTCATGGAAAATACGGTTTGACTATTATTTTATGTAAAATGATCCCATCAAGACTTACTGAATTATGAGAGTCACATTGTTGGTTTTGCAATGTTTCTATTTGTGATAAATAATTATCAGATTTCATCTTTTAACACTACAGTAATTACCTTTCGGTCAGTCTCCCAGGATACCACTGGGTATAATCTGATTTCCTTCGTAAATCATCTTGATAGATCTTACATTTTCAGGCTCCTTTTCAACTATGTGCAGGGTGACCTAGTGAGTCTCCTCTTAATAAATATGTTTGAGTGAATGCGACTCATAAAATAGTATCATAAATATGATAGACTAGACAAGCCATGATCTGTTGGGTTGTTTCAGAGATACGTCCTTACCAGATTCCTCAATGCCTTCAGGAGTGGCAATATACAGGCAGTCCTCAACTTATGACCACAATTGAGCCCAGAACTTGTGTTGTTAATTGAGAAATTTGTTAAGTGAATTTTGTCCCATTTTACGACTTTTCTTGCCACATTTGTTAAGTGAATCGCTGCAGTTGTTAAATTAGTAACATGGTTGTTAAGTGAATCTGGCTTCCCCATTGACTTTGCTTGTCAGAAGGTCGCAAAAGATGGTCACATGACCCCGGGACACTGCAACCGTCATAAGTATGAACCAGCTGCCAAGCATTCAAATGTAAATCACGTGACCATGGCGATGCTGCAATGGTCATAAGTGTGAAAAATGGTCATGTCACTTTTTTTCAGTGCCGTTGTAACTTCAAATGGTCACTAAATGAACTGTTGTAAGTCGAGAACTACCTGTACTGCCTTGGAAAAGTTGGGATACATCCAGAGATGTATCTGCCTTGAAAATAATCAGTGTTGCGAACTGTAGAACAAAAACATCGGGAGTGAACCACAGGAACTGTTATGTGACACTTTGTATTATGTCATAAAAGGTTTTGATAATTTTTATGTAATAAAATTTTATACCTGCCAAATTTCCATTCCACAGGAGTGATGGCTCCCGGATTTTGAATGCATTGTGTAAGTTAATCCATCTGAGGTACCTTGGTTCAAAAACGGTTGCCATAAAAAAGCATCATTTTGCCCAGTTAAAGGTCACGGCACCAAGAATTTTAGTACTGTAGTACTAAAGAAAGTACTATAGTACTATAGATGAATTCTTATTAGAAAAATCCCATATTTGAATACCATTGAAAATTTTGTAGTATCATGCATGAGAATGTGTACATGTTTTGGACATTTTCCTGAGATAAAAGACTTTTAATGGATCTTTTGTCCTCTTAACCATGACGGGGCAGATTTCTTTTCTAAAATTACAGGTCCCCACTTGTTTAGGCTCAGAAACTGAGTAGGATCAGGAAGAGAATATTTTTTTTCTATAAAGTCTTTTTTATTTTCTTTACCTTATTCTCTCTGTAAGGTGATTAAAAAGATTACAGCAGAATAATCTGAAGAGTTTTTCTTTAATTCTTAAATTAAATTTAACTTTGAAATGAAAATTTCAGATTTAATGGCACCTGCAAAGTTTTTGCTATTGGAGTGGGCAGAAACAGTCAAATACAGGTAATCCTCAACTTACAACAGTTCATTTAGTGACTGTTCTAAGTTACGACGACACTGAAAAAAGTAGCTTAGGACCATTTTTCATTTTTCAACCTTTGTAGCATTCCCATGATCACGTGATCAAAATCCAGATGCTTGATAACTGGTTCATACTTATGACCACTGTTCCCTCTAAGGTGTGCGGCCGCGCACGTCACAGGGAATCGCCGCGCAGCAGTTTTGAACTGCCGCGCAGCGATTTCCCATGTCAGACGGAACGTTGCTGCGTGGCCGCGCACGTGACAGGGAATCGCCGCGCAGCAGTTTCAAACTGCCGCGCAGCGATTTCCCTTGTTAGAGGGAACGTTGCTTATGACCAAGGTCATGTGATCCCCTTTGGGCGACCTTCTGACAAGCAAAATCAATGGGGAAGCCAGATTCACTAAACCACCAGGTTACTAATTTATCAATTGCAGTGATTCATTTAACAACTGTGCCAAGAAAGGTTGTACAATGGGTCAAAATTCACTTAACAAACATTTCACTTACCAACAGAAATTTTGGGCTCAATTGTAGTTGTAAGTCGAGGACTCCCTGTATTCACTGCCCACGAATCCCTTACTGGTAATAAATTGCGAATCTAAGTCTTCAGCTGCAGGCGCATTAATAATATTGTTGAAATTTAAATTGGGATTACATCGAATGTAATGGAGAGAAAAATAATACTGTTTAAATGTGAATGTGCTGATTATTTCCTGGAGAATCCCAAGTATGACTTAGAGCTAATTAAAGAAAAAATATTTGATTCAGAAACAGATATCTGCCATGGGAGAAAATGTTTTTTTTTCCGTTTTCATTTGCTGTTGAACTTTGCTGAAGGCTGCAGGCAGCAGTGCCAGCAGCTGAAAAAGGCTGACTCAGAATCACATCTTTCGATCACTAAAATTAAAATTATTTTTCTAGAATGCTCTTTATTCCTAGGATGCTTGTTTTAGTGTCATTTTGTTCTTAGTTTTCATAGCATTCTGTAGATAGTTTTGATTTTACATAAAACCACAGTATGTAAATAATAAATTCACAAGGCATCATTTTATGGAAATAAATGGTTGTCATAAAAATACAAACAAATTCAAAACTTTAATTCACTGTTACATTTTCTCAACTGTGCTCAAATTCCAGTGTTTTGAACTTTAATAAATATACATTTTTAAAATTCTCCAGTGGCTAAAATCTCATAAATTGTACAAAATAGGTCCTTATTTCCTCTGTGGTTAGACACAGCTGGTCTTCTGATCAAAAATAATTCACTACATCTCATTGGGCAAAATATACACACAGATCATCATTTAGCACATATTGACGAATGATAGGCAAATAGTTACACATTCAATTTTTTTACATCCAAGTTTTATGCAGCATGAAAGCAATATATATATATATATATATTTAAAGAGCATGACTCTTCCCCTCTTCTAAAAAGGCCTCATGGAATCAAGGTTGATTTAAAAAAATAATTTAGCAAACATTCATTATATATGGGACTTTTGTCTAGGCTTGAAAAAAAGTAAAATTTGTGCACATAATCTTTAAAAACAGAATAACCGAACCTCCAATCCACATTAAACACTTTTACAATTCACAGGGTAAATAATTTAGGTAGATTCTTAATTCTCCCACTGAAAAAATGGGTGTAAAAGTCTCTAACTTAGTTGGACCATGTTTGTCAGTTAAGACCTGCTTTTCTATATGAAAGGGGGGGAGGGGGGAGAAAGCAGCAAGAATTCCAAGGAAGTATCATAAATATGAAACACAGTTGATGTTCAAAACAAGAACATCTGTTCTTCTCTCCATTAATCAACATTATTCTCTATTTCAGCATTTCTCAACTTTGGCAACTTGAAGATGCGTGGACTTCAATGCCCATGTTGGCTCAGGAATTCTGGGAGTTGAAGTCCACACATCTTCAAGCTACCAAGGTTTAGAAATACTTCTCTACAGTGGAGGTCTCCAACCCCCAGTCCGTGGCCCAGAAGCGGTGCACACGAGCAGGCAAGCACGCGAAGTCGCATTTGTGTAAGCGGTGCACACGCACAAAACCATTCCCTCTCCTTCCCCCCCCCCACCGCCGCCGGTCCGCAGAGCGGGAAGGGTTGGGAACCACTGCTCTACAGTACAAGAAACATTCTTTCTCACAAGGCAATTCTGGGCACTTGGGTTATTTTGGATAATGATTGTACACGTGGGTACCTATGCATGCATTGTCAAAGTCTATAAATTACGTTACTTGATAATATGAGAGATGTGTAGCTGCAAAGTGAAGTATTTTAACTTTCAGACCATCCACCAAGGAACGTGCATGCTTTCTCAGGATTTACAGGAATTCAAAAATTCAATCTTGATTTGAATCAATATAAGCTGGACTGTTTTCTTAGCAAAATAAATGCTCTGGTGATTCAAATCTACATAAGAAACATTTTAGATTTTGTGCAGGTTCATTAATTAAATCATACCTGGTATGCATCTGCTTATTTTCTTACACATTCACACAAAGTGAAGTAGTCTGGTAGCATCAACTAATACATTTTATGAACAGGAACACACTTTTGTGAATGGCTTTGTTATTCAGAAAAGGTGCTATCAGACTCTTAATGTTACTCCTACCATAAGTTACACAGCATTCCTTCTACAATGTCACAACTGAAAAGAATGTGTTTCTGCAGTTAGAAGTAATGCTAAGTACACCACTACACCACAAATAAAACTGGAAACAATTGATCTAAATGCTTTCATATTAAGCACAATTAAGGGGGAATTTCTCCTAGCACTGCCCTCTGGTAGGACAGGGAAGTCAATGAGCCAATATGAGATGCTAAATTATGAAACTTTAATTCAATTTGAATGTGTAAAAGTGTGCCTCCTACCCACCTACCCCATTCTTCTGATTAATAAAACTTTCTGCAAACAAAATTCAGAGAGGTCTGAAAAGACGTTTTGACTTCATTTTTTTTCCCCTCCAGAGGTCCATTTCATTGAGGGAGAGTAAACTTCCTCAGATCAAATTCTGAATCTATAAATCTAAATTTAGAGTAGATGACCAATTTCTTGAAAACAAAAAGGATTATTAGATCTTCCTAAGCATCCAAACATTTCCCCCTCCTGATGCTTTTTAATTGGAGATGCAAAATCATAAATGAAAATGAGTTCAGAAGTAAACGCTGAGCTTTCATATAGGTACTTCTAGTAATATTTTAAACCTTGTATGTAGATTATCAATTTGTAAATTATCAATCATCATCATACTAAGAGTGGGCCACTCTTATCCTGATATTCCAGAGCTGAGGAAAAAGGCACTTTGGCTAAAAGATCACAGCTGACTGAGGCCACTAGGAAATACACAGCTAAGGCAAAATTATTTGAACTACAGCAGTTCTGAAACTGTAAGTCAGGAATCCCGGGAAGGGATTTTACAATTAAAGACAAAGAAAGAAGCAAATTGCCCTTCAGAATGCTCTCAAAGCTTCTTGCTTTATCCATTCAAGCCCAAGGGGCAGTTGTAGTACCAAAAGTTTGAGAATTCCAGTGAGATGCAGGTTAGAAATAAATGATAAAGATAGTATATTTTTTTGTCCAATGCTAAACCCTATGAAATTATCACTTGTATCCATGGGGGAGGGTTCACATCAATATAGATGTGTTTCGGGGTTTACAGATTTCCTATTTTATATCATCTTTTTTTCCTTATATATAGTAGTTTGATTAATTCTAAAGTGGCTTGAGTTAATGAAAATCCCCGTGTATTTTACTTGTTGACTGAGAAGAATTAATTGTGGGTCTAATCATGCCTGAAACATTCCAAAACATTTTCTCAAATATACCCTAATTTATAAAGACGACAGAAATGAAAAACTGACAGAGCTGCTCCTTTCTCCCAACTGTTTTGAATAAAATGCTGTAAAGGTATTTAGTTCACTTGACAAGAGGTTTCATTTATTTTAAAAACTCTCAACCTTTGCTAAAAGATGGACTAATTAAAATATTCTTAGACTTTTTCTAAAGTGTGAAGTAATTTTGTTTTTTAAAAGAGTAAAATGAATGGGAGGCAAGCTTCAAAAGTTAAATAAATTTCTGCAGAATTAGATTACACTATTAAAAATTTAAAGTAATTTCAAAACAATGCTGGCGATTGGCTATGGACTCCACCCAAGGGGGAGGAAGAATCTAAATATGCTGAAGGATGCAAACTGCCTTAGAAACCTACCAGGGGTACATTTATGAGATGGATTCCTACACTGTGCCAAGCTATAAGCAGTGACTTACAACCCCCAATTGGATCCACATGACATGTTAAGGCACAAATGAACAAGCCACCTATTGTAACTTAATGCAATGAAGAAAGCCAGTGAGACTCTGAGCTTATGCAAAAATATTGTCCTGAGGCCATACAAGTACACACTGCAGCCTTAAAAACATTTCAGATTCATATCATAAATGAATGAATGTAGATACCCTAACATGTCAGTCTTTTTTAAAAAGACTCACAAATCAAGCTTAAGATTCTTCTCCCTTTCCCTCTCCGCTGAAATGCCAAAATACAAGTAAACTCATGCAATTCTTTTTTAATATAAAAAATATCAAAGTTCTTTGCTCTCCTGCTATCAAATTTGGAAAAAAAACAACCAACAGCAAATATATGAAATGTACAAAAGAACTGCCATATAAAATGTATAAAATTATCTACAGCTATATATAGAGAGATTTATTTATATATATATTTATATAAAACAATGTATTTTAAGGCAAGGTGTCCTCCTCATGTTGGGATAGAAATTGGAGAAGAACTTGATGGGATACATCCGTCCTCCTGAGTTCTGCAATCTTGCTGAAATTGAGTAAAACCCCAGCATAAAATCAGATGGGGACTAATAACACATCTTGTGTATTATTGACGATTTATTCCTCAAAGGTGAGTCTCTTGTTCAAGATGGATTTCTCCTGCTCTATACTCCTTGTAGCATTGCTATGGCTCAGACCATATTTCAAAGGCATTTCCTCCCCAATAATGAATTCCATTTACTGGTCTCCATATGGCACAAATGATGCAGTCAGGCAAATACTTGGAAGGACTCTAACCGTAACTTCAGTGAGCAACTCACAGGAAATTGTGGAATTGTCACAAGTAGGTGCAGATTCCCAAGGTGACAGTCTTGGCATCCTCACTCCATGGCAAATGGCAAATGGATGCAGACTCAAAGGCAGACCCGACTGGTGCCCACCACAATGTTACAGTAGGGTAATTATCCAAGGCAACAGAGTCTTCACTATTTCCTGATGATTCAAATTGAAGTTTCATTACTGCCTCTGTTCACGAGAAGAAGTAACCATGCAACTTAGGGTTAAATAGTGCCAAGCTGACAATTGCAAGTGAAACTACTAGATTATCATAGTTATGTTAATATGCAGAAGAAAAGCCATGCTTCAGCAGCTAAATTGTCAGCAAAAAAGACCAAAGTGACAGAAAATTCTTGATAAGTAATATTGGGGAGGGGGCGCAGGGTCTTAGATGAAGGTAACTGACAAAGGAAACATTTTGGGATAGAAAGACAGAAGTTAAATTTGAGAACGCAAATCGAGTTTATCTGATTAGATCAGAGAGATTATACTAAACCTTACAGATTTTGTGACTCAGAGGTCACAAAAAGTGTTTCAAGCTAGTAATGTGGAAAGTGTTGAAGGACATGAAAGGGAAATAGGGAAGGAGATGAAGCGAGGGAAGAAGAGATGGTTCTGATGCTGATTCCTGAATGAATGTCCAAAACAAGCCACTGGAAGAATTAAATGGTAAGTCTTTGGAAAGAAATAAGCATCAGAAACTCAAGAGAAGTATCACGGTAAACATGCAGACTTGGCACTCACTCAGAATCCGAGTTATTCTCAGCCGTTATTGTCCCCATGTGGACATTCATGGCTAAGCCATTCATCTGTTCTGGAGGATTTTCTCTTCGTGGGTTTTTTATTGTTACTCCAGAGTCTGAAGTGGAGCGAACACCATTGTTAGTCCCAACAGAAGTAGTTTTAGGTGAGATTGCAGTTTGATGATAGTCTGACAATTTTTCTCGTAGTCGATTCTTCATATTTTTGTCCACTAATGGAGGAGGGTAGGTGATTTTATTTTTCAATATGCCTGATACAGGGAAAAAGATGATATGGCCATCATATTAATACAATAAGACAAAAACCCCCAAAATATTCATTTAGTAAAAGGCTTTATGCATATTTATGCTTGACATGAAGACAGTTTCTGCTTCAACTTCTATAATACTCTTCACTTGACATACCTGAAGCCCATCTGGATATGACCTGCCCCGCCAAGAAAATGTAGGGTCAATAGGAAAATATTACCATTTAATCGTAGTTTATGGTGCAGACTATTTTAGTAAGAAAGTAGGATTAAAGCCCCGAAGGAAGTCACCTATGTTTACAAAGACTTCCTGTAAAGGTATTGGAATTTCTGCCACTTCACACGTGAAGCTAAGAGAACTAGAGGTTGGCCAGCATGTCTTTCCCTGTCACAAATCAATGTAACAGTTCTTAACAGCCAGCCAGCATATGTATAATTTCAGATTACAAATGCAGTGTCTTAGAAGTATACTTGCCAATATGTGAAATGGCTTTAAGCTATAGCACTGAACAATTTAGTTCTGAGAGCCCTTATTTTTCATTGCAATGCAACTTGCATTAAGAGCATAACAAGAATTATATTAGATGAGGCTGAACGTTCATGTTTCAACAACTTGTTTCTCGCGGTGGCCACACAGAGCTCTCTAGACAGCTCACAAGTGAAGCAAATTCCTTTTAGAATTGTTGCTTAGCAATCAATACACATGATAGATCTGATCCTGAAGGCATCACATAATTAATAAAGATTGATACTATACGCCATGAATGCATCTTCTCTCCTATTAAAGCCACATAATTAAATAGTGTTCCCCCTATTTGCAGTGGTGGATTTCATAATTTAAACCTTCTCTAATACCTTTCCTCTGTTCTGGTGGCTGATGGTTTTGATGAGTGAGTTGTTTATTCTCCTTTTGTTGTCCCTCGTCCTCTTTTTCCTGAGGTATTTCACTGCTGTGATTCACTTGATTTTCCTGATGCAGTTCTACATTAACTTTGGTTTCCACCTTCAGTTTTTGTTTTGCATTCGGCTCCTCCTCATCACTTGCGTCGATGCCCTCAGATGGCCAGTAGGGTTTTACATGATTGGGCACTGTATCAACTGCAGGATGCAAATTATTTAAAATACAATACACAAACATATAGACTTTTGAACTAAAATTTCAATGAACAACTCTTCAGATTTCTACAATTATCTTCAACTTGAAGTGAAAAAATCCATCAGCAAGGAAAGACCTTTCTATTTCTCACTGTTCAGAGATAGGTAGGGTCTTTATGATGGTCAATGATCAGTCCATCAAACACATTGCACACATAAAATTAATTGCTTAGTTAATTAGGTAAGCATGCCAATCAAGCTGCTGAGCATGTCTCATATTACAGGACAGAATTTGCCACAACTGAAGAAATACTGTAATAGTTACTTGAAACTGAAAGTCAAATTTGTAAATAAAACAGATCAGAATGATGAGGAAATGCAATTAAATGTAGAGTTAACAGCTTGTGGCAGATGTCAGCATAAAACAGACAAGAGACCACTAAGGACTTCAACAACTCCATTCCTCCATGGGCTTAGTCCAGATTTGGATGGAATAATTCTTATATTGCCCTCTAAAATCACTGATGCAATTTCTATAGGATTTTTTTTTTAGTATTTTAAATACAGCACTGTCTTTACAAGGAGATTGAGGTTATGAGTATTTGAATTGTACAGATGGGGTTTTCAAGTAAGCAACATATTGTCATCAATGTCTATGGAGATTCTCAATCATCCAGGTCATGATTGTCCCAAAGGTGCTTTTTTTCAGGAGGCAACTGGACTTTCTTGGTTTTCTTTGAAGATGCTTCGCTTCTCACCCAAAAAGTTTCTTCAGCTCTGATTGGATGGAGGGGAAAGGAATATAAATCCTTCCATTCCCCACTATCCAGTCAGAACTGAAGAAGCTTTTTGGATGAGAAGTGAAATGTCTTCAAAGAAAAACAAGGAAGCCCTCTTGAAAAAAAGTACCTTTGGGACATACTGTACATATTGTCCTCAAAGAATCACACATTGACTGGCTTTCTTGGCCTCGAGTCTCCTTTTTTTCAAGGGGGAAGCTCAAGTGCTTATACCAGGGGTGTCAAACTCGGTTTCATTGAGGGCCGCATCGGGGTTGTGTTTGACCTCGGGGGGCCAGAGGGGAGGGCATGGCCAGGGTGGGTGTGGCCAGCTCGACGTCAATCATCGAGGCTCCGTTTTCAGCCGTGACTGCCTCCTGCAGCCCACTGCCAGAAAAAATGGGAGCTCGGGGAGGCTGCGTGTGACCTCCCCGAGCTCCGTTTTCGCTGGCAGAGGGCTGCAGGAGGCCATTGCGGCCAAAAATGGAGCAGGGAGGGCCACATGTGGCCCTCCCGAGCTCCATTTTCACTGGCAGAGGCACCGCGGGCCAGTCCTTCACTGTTTCCAGGGTGGGCCCACGGGCCAGATCTAAGCACCCCGCGGGCCTTGAGTTTACACCCTTGGCTTATACTCCTTACCTTTAGGAGTGCTGTGGATTGGAATCCGCTCATTGTTTTTCAAAGTGCCAGTGTTCCATTTCTTCTCCACGTCTATCACATCTTCCTCACTATCTGATGAGTGAGAGGAAGCATACGAACTGCTGTGTTCATCAAGGGACAGTTCACTGTCAGAATCAGAATCACGCTCTGTGGATAAAAATATCCAGTCAGCCAGTGAAACAAGCTGTGACAAATAAAATTGAATTTTGCCATAGATTTTCTGCAACTACACTGGGATGAGCTTTTTACTATATGCAGCAATACAGCTAGGTGGGATTCATAAGAGATAAGATATGATACTAGGAAGCTGCAGTGTGAGTAAAATCTAACCTCTGTAACTACAGGTAGTCCACGACTTAAAGCCGTTCACTTAGTGACCGTTCAAAGTTACAACCGCACTGAAAATAGTGACTGACGACCATTTTTCACATGATCGTTGCAGCATCCCCATAGTCATGTGATTTACATCCAGATGCTTGACAACTGACTCACATTTATGATGGTTGCAGTGTTCAGGAGTCATTTTGCGACCTTCTGACAAGCAAAGTCAAGAACCCAGATTCATTTAACAACCATGTTACTAATTTAACAACTGCAGTGATTCACTTAACAAATGTGGTAAGGAAAGTCATAAAATGGGACAAATGTACCTAACAAATTTCTCATTTAACAACACACATTTTGGGCTCAATTGTGGTCGTAAGTTGAGGACTACCTGTAATTTCTCTTTATGCACAATTGCCTGTTTTTTCCAAGAAAAAGGGTAATTCTTGGACTCCATTAGCCATCACTTTTGTTTGAGAGTGGCAGTAATAAGCATCTGTGGCAGGGTGGATGTAGCCAGCTGACACGTAAACCTTCAGCCACCATACTGTCATGAAGGCACAGGAGACCCACCTATTGTGAGCTTCCACTGCTGAGGGGAGACTTAGATCTGGGTTGTCCTAGTCTACTCCATCATCTTAACAACTATACCAAATAAAAACCCAGATGTCTATAACCTTAATCCAAATGCTTTGCATTTTTTCTCTTCTTCTAATGGATCCTAATGGTGATGACAGAAGATGTAAATTAGTGTAACGTACCGTAAGCTGGCTGGCTGGATGCCTTCCAGCCTGTGCTCTGGGAAATAATAGCTAAAGGACCAGGGAGAGCCAGGTTCAATGCCTGCCAAATCAGGATCACTGACTTAAAATACATAGTCCAAACTCTAGGATTTTCACTGAGCATTTTAATTATTTTTTTCTCCTTTGAAAGCAATGGTCTGCTTCTGCTTTCCTGATCAGTATGGCCTTACCTTTCCTACTGTTAAAATCTCAGATTTGCTAAGATAGCCCAAACAGATCCAAAACAAATGTAAGCTATTTCTACTCCATGGGTCTATTCTGGTCAATGGTACTTGATCAGGGATGGATTCTAACTTACCTTGCTGCCGGTTCGCTTCCTCCCACGCTGCATGGCTGCGTGTGCATTGCGCGAAAATTATCAAAAAAATTCCAAAAAAAAAAAAAAAGCCGAACACAAGATAGTGGCGCATGCGCAGTGCCGGGACTTGGCTTCTGCGCATGCGCAGAAGAAAAAAAATCAGCAAAAAAATTCAAAAAAAAAAAATCCCCCCCCCAAAAGATGGCGGCATCCACGGACCAACACCGACAGAACCGGCTCCGTGACGTCACCAGCGGTTTGCTACCGGGCGAACCGTTCCGAACCGGCAGGAACCCACCTCTGTACTTGATAATTAAACCATCATCCTGTGCTTTTTGGTTTGTTTTGCATCAGGTTAATAAAACCGAACTAGGAAATATGGCCCTAACTGAGAAACAGCCAAAAAAAAAAAGTATTATTTAAATCCTTGGATTTTGTATTTTTCTTACCGTTGGATTTTGATGGCTTCCTTTGGAAAATGGAAGAATCTCCTTCTGTATTACCAGCTCTTGCTGGACTTGATATGCTGTGTTTCTGGGCAGCTTCATCTCTACTAAATCAGATAAGTATATAAATAAATCTTTTCCAATCAATGCTTTAAAAAATTAAACAAAACTAGAAATTATAGTGTATTTTGTCATTTCCCCCTTGGCGTTAAATGGTAGTAATGTAGAAAATGGAATAAGAGAACCATTGTTCATTACCGTTCTTGTCTGGTCAAACTGCATGGCACTTGCAAGGGTACGAAGAAAAGATACTCCATAAGAACAAATCTTTCTTTGCAGAGTTTGCAGAGAAAGGAGGCAAGGACAATTTGTGTAAAAAGGGAGAGCACATTATTTTGTTTGCTAAATGGCCAAGGAATCATTTTATTCATAAAAAGAAAGGAAAAAAAAAAGAAAAGAAAACCTGGAAAACCATGCACCGTGGTGCATGGTGCATGAGGATACAAGCAACTTAGTTATTGTGATTGTTGGCCGACCTGATGCTGCTTTCTAAGGAGACGGTGGATTCCCCAATCGTGGTTCGATACATGTTTGGTTCTTCAATATACGTATCATTGCAATTCAGAGACCGCTAAGAGATAGAGACAGAGAAGAAGAAAGAAAAAGTAAGAAATTAGCTGGAAAGCAAGGTTACTGAGATTAAATAGATACTATTTAAAAAAAGAGTTATGTGTACAGGTAGGTTGTGATTAGTGTGACTTTGAATAGTGTGAGATTTGATTTAGGGCAAATTATAAATTAATAGCAGGTTGTATTTAATGCCAAAATTCAGTTAGTTGAGGAAAGTTCAAAAACTAAGAGGCTCATTTTAAAGAAATACAGCAAAATACAAGAGATAACAGATACTCCTTGGATATGGGCTGATTCTGTTTTACTGGTATAGTACAGGTAGTCCTCAACTTCCAACATTTCATTTAGTGACCGTTCAAAGTTACAACAGCACTGAAAAAGTGACTCATGACCATTTTTCACACTTATGACTGTTGCGGCATCCTCATAGTCATGTGATCACAATTCAGACACTTGGCAACTCACTCATATTTATGATGGTGAGTGTCCCAGGGTCATGTGAACCCCTTTTGTGACCTTCTGATAAGCAAAGTCAATGGGAAAACCAGATTCACTTAGCTACTGTATTATTAACTTAACAACTGCAGTGATTCACTTAACAACTGGGGCAAGAAAGGTCATAAAATGGAGCAAAATTCACTTAACAAATGTTTCGCTTAACAACAGAAATGTTGGGCTCAATTGAGGTCGTAATTACATACATTTTTTAAATATAAAATTTAATTGCCTATTTCCATCATGCTGGACTCAATTGTCCTTTTTTCCATAGAAATATAGCTTCAAATAGTGAAAATTCCAATGATTTCCTGGGATTCATTAACCGCAAAAATCAAGACCTACCTGTACAATCATACATATATCTAAAGATTTTACTGGGCTACAAGCTAAGCAGGACTTTCTCCAAAGTTTTTCAGCACAGGAAAAAAAATCCCACTTGAAACCATTCTTAACTATCTTTCCTCCCACTTACTTCTTTGTTTTCTTTGAGGAGGATGGGACACTCTAGAGCAGTGATGGCGAACCTTTTTTTGCGCACACAACCCCCCCCCCCCCCGTGCTGTCCCCCAACACATGCGTGCAGGCCTCACTGAAGCCTCCGGACTTCTGGTAGGCCCGTTGGGCTGTTTTTTGCCCTCCCCAGGCTTCAGGAAAGCCTCCGGAGCCTGTGGATGGCNAAACGAACTTCCGGTAAGCCCATTGGGCTGTTTTTCGCCCTACCCAGGCTTCAGGAAAGCCTCCTGAAGCCTGGGGTTGGGTCCGTTTTTTGCCATCCACAGGCTCCGGAGGCTTTCCTGAAGCCTGGGGAGGGCGAAAGTGGCCTCCCCCCGGCATCCAGAAGGCCGAAAATCAGCTGGCCAGTGCGCACATGCGCGCTAGAGCTGACATAGGGCAATACCTCGCGTGCCCTCAGATATGGCTCCGCGTGCCACCTGTGGCATGCGTGCCATAGGTTCACCATCACGGCTCTTGAGTCTTGGCAATTTGAAATGGTACATCCCATAAAGACTCACATTATGTAATTAACCCAGTCAAGGCCTTAGTAATCAAGTGAGCCTTAAACTCTTTAAAGATAATCAGATTTTTTTTTCATGGTTAGTTAAAAAAAGGATGAGCCTTACTAGTCTTTTGCTTACCTCACACAATTTTGCTTTTAGGAAGCAAAGAGCTATTTCAGTAAAACACTTCTCATAATAAAAGCAAACATTTTGCTCTCTAAAAAAAAAGGATTAGAAACGTTTCATTTCTATTTATAATGTTTAAGTAAGACGTTTTGTTCAATTAATTTCTCCTATCTGTACTGTAAGTAGGGCTACCCGATCCGAAGCTTAAAAGAAGAAGGTATACATGCATATCAACTACAAAAACATTTATCTAATTTGCGCATATATTATGTGAATTAATGAATGCAAATAAAAAATATTTTTGACTCCAACGATCTCAGACTATATTGGAATAAGCATATCTGATTGGAGTAAATACAGAAATATGATTTGCATTTCCTTTTGGTTCTGCCTTGTATTTTATTTTGTTATATAATTATTGTTCTGTAGATTGTACTTTATAGCTAATCAATACCTTATTATTAACATCACAGAGATTGCATGCACTATTTGGGTCTCTACCATGAAAATACATAAACCACCTCTTAACTCCCAAATTTCCAGTATCTCTGAATAATTCAATGTGAAGTTACTCTTTCCACTTATTCGAATTAAGGTCTTACTGTCCTATCAATGCTTACACACAGCTCGTTTTTTCCTGCATAAAACTTTTTATCATGTTTAAGTTAGTAGTGACAGAGACAATGACAATTAATTCCTTGCCAGTCTCCTGTTGTATTAATGGGAGAGAGCATATTTTCTTCAACCTCAAAACATTTGTTGAAACAAGCTGTGGAAACTGCCTGAAGCAACCTTGTGACTAAATCCCCCATGTGGTCACTGCTGCCTTCTCTTAATGCTTTGCCACCATTTGTGGCCAACTGACTATTACAAGACTGGATTTGGTTCTGAATACAAACAAAAGTAGGATCCAGTTGACCCAAAGCAAAAACATTTATATAATTTGCGCCCAGGGGTGAAATTCAGCAGTTTCTGACAGGTTCTGGAGAACCAGTAGCGGAAATTTTGAGTAGTTCGGAGAACCGGTAGTGGAAATTTTGAGTAGTTCGGAGAACCGGCAAATACCACCTCTCGCTGGCCCCAGAGTGGGGTGGGAATGGAGATTTTGCAATATCCTTCCCCCAGGAGTGGGGAGGGAATGGGGATTTTGCAGTATCCTTCCCCTGGAGTGGGGTGGGAATGGAGATTTTGCAGTATCCTTCCCCTGCCACGCCCACCAAGCCACGCCCACAGAACTGGTAAGGAAAATTTTTGAATTTCACCCCTGTTTGCACCCCAAAATATATAGTCAGCTTGATTTTTAAGTTCCTCCCCACTTGCTTGGAATTCAAAATCCCAGATAAATCAAGATCTTCTGAGTGCCTGGCAGGCCCATTCGAAGGCCATTGTTCTTAGTTGCAATTTCAATTAAAAAATACCCGAGTCCCAAATCGAACAATTACCAAAGATGAAGGATTTTAGAGGGAAAAAAGAAATATATATAAGAGAATTCCAAGCCAATCCATTGGTAGGGAAATGTTTATGCAAAATAATTTCTCACAGTTAACAGAGTGGCTCTAGTTGTTGTGGAGTCATCTGGAAATGATTTCTTTCCAGTGAATGTATTCTTCAAATGCTTCCTCACTTCCTTGTTGAATATACAGTGGAAGAAAAAGATGAACAGGCCCTGGATTGTTACGAGAGAGGAGAAGAATAAAAGAATATGTCATTCTTTCGTAATGCTAAACAAAGTTATTAGATGATGATTTTGTAAAGACATTTTATAAAGACATTATGATGGTATATAACATATACTAAGAAACCAACATGCTAAGTGTGATCTTATTATAGGAAATGTACCTGCATTAAAGGAAAAACCTAGGCAAAAGTAACTTAAAAAGAAAAAAAAAAGGAAAACATGAAAAAGACTTAAAGAAAGATGTGGATGCAGTAACATCTTTCTGATAGTGATCAGCTTTCAGTGGTCTGTGTTTTCTGACTCTGGAGTTAGTATAATAAAAGCAAGTTAACTGATGACTTCTAGTCTATACTGGAAAGCTGAAAATATACTGGAAAGCTATACTGGAAAGCTATACTGGAGAGCTGAAAAAAATAAGCTAAAAGAAGATAATGGCAAACCAGTTCTGTACTTTTTCTAAGAAAACAACATAGACTTGTTTTGTTCATTAAAAATTGGAGAAGCATTAGAGCAAAATCAGGCATCAAAACGATTCCTTCATTATTCTGAAACAGCTGTGCATTTCAAAGAAGGCAACTCATTTACTGGAGGCTGCCTCGATAAAATTTCCTACTTTCCACTGAATCAAGTAAAATGAAAGTCATTTTGGTTTGCCATTTTCATTGTGAGGTCATCACCAGAGCCGTGGTGGCGCAGTGGTTAGAATGCAGTACTGCAGGCTAATTCTGCTGACTGCTGGCTGTCAGCAATTCGGCAGTTCAACTCTTACCGGCTCAGGGTTGACTCAGCCTTCCATCCTTCTGAGGTCGGTAAAAATGAGGATTGCCCCCAACAACCTCATATTGCCCCAAACAACCCAGATTGTTGGGGGCAATATGCTGACTCTGTAAACTGCTTAGAGAGGGCTGTAAAGCACTGTGAAGTGGTATATAAGTCTAAGTGCTATTGCCATCTTTAAAAAAAAGTTTGCTCGAGCAAATACATTATCAAGGCCCTTGAAACAGATCAAAAAGCTTGCCATTAAGACCAAATGGTATCACCTACCTGTAAGCAGCTAAAGATAGCAAACAAGTAGTGAAAGGTCATTATGCCACTATTTACTGCCATCAGACCCAGTAACCAAGTTGCACTGACCAACAGGAGGAGCAGGAAGGCAGTCCTCAGTACAGAGCTAGATAAAAAGCACAATTAAGATAATTGTTTTAAGGCATCAAATATAGCTGCCTCCTATACAGACTTCTATTTCCAATCCATCCTAGGAAACAAAGCATTCTGGAAGATCCCTAACTAAAATGAGAAACAAAAAAGTTTTCACTCTACTCTGTGATGCTGTCAAAAGTGGTGTAGGGTTGTTGTTGTTTTGGCACATAAACCTTGTCCAGCCTTGTCCAAGCAGGTGTCAGTAACTGAACTGTGACTTCTAAATCAGTGGCCCCCAAACTTTTGGGCACCAGGGACCAGTTCCGTGGAGAGAGGTTTTTTCCATGGACCGGAGAGGGTGTGGTTTTGTGTGCTGCCTGAATCCCGTGGATGGGGCTTCGCTTGTTTGCGTGGCCTGGTTTCTGGCATGCCGTGGCCCAGTGCCAGTCCACGGACCGGGGGTTGGGGACCCCTGGTCTAAATGATAACTTCTTAAGCAGCTATAAGTACCAGCTCCTCCTAACAGTGCTGATTATATCACTTGGAAGCAGGATCTTTCCTTATCAGGCTGCATGAATCTTCTATCCATCCTAAATCCATTCACATGCTGTCTTTCTCCCGATATATTATGGACCGCAATATGTACTGTACAAGGCACTAGACTTGAGCAAAGCATTAGAAAGAACACTTCATACCATCCCTTCTTGAAGCTATGAGGCAGACCTATTAAGATTTAGACCTCCTGTTTTTGAAATTGATTGTGTATACATGTGCAGACAAATATACTTCCAGTGTGTCAGTGTGCTCCCGTGTGCACATACATGAAGAGACAACCTGCAAAAACCTTTGAAGTAACTGTGAGTCTTTTGGGGGACATGTTTTGTTCTCAATATTTTGAGGGATCCATTGCAAAGCAATGCCTTAAATGCTTTTCACAGACATACTGAGCACATCAGCCCTGCCTGTCTGAATGAATGAATTCAGAGACTTGCAATAATCTTTCAAGAACAAAGTAAGTTCCCACCTTTGACTTCTTACTGCATCATACTGCTGTATGTTAGCGAAAAGTAGAGAATGATGGAATAACCTCAGTTGTATGGTACCACTATTTCTCCAGCTATTGGTGTATATTGAGAAAGGGGGTGTAGCAGTATGATAACACTCTTGCCTTGGGTTTAGAAAGTCCCAGATTCAATCTCTGAAAAGTCCAGACAGGACTAGGAAAACTCCTGCTGGAAAGCTGGAGTTGGCTATATGGACTCAGTAGAGTGGAAAGTAAAATGGAACTCAGCAGAAGGCAACTTCTATGTACAGTATTTGAGGACGTATCCCAAGTTGACTAAAATTGGTAGGACCTTCAGAATAAATGAGAAAGGGATATATTGATGCCAACTGTCAGAAAGAAGACCTAGAATAACAACCAAAGAGCTACTTGTGTGTGCTGGTATCTTTATCCAACAGAACCTGGCTGTTCCTTCAGCTCCAAAATCCTATAAGAGTCTACAAAATAACCCACTGCAGGGAGTCCAGGTCTAAAGGAAATCCTTAATCTTTATATCTTTCATAGATCTGTTTTACTAAGCAGTTCACTAAAACTATGCAAAATGCTATGTTATGAATTAAAAACAAACAAACAAAATAAATAACAAATAAAATAACAAAAAAACTGGAATGTGGAAATGAGATGTGAAGGAAGTAATGTAAATGAGGATTAAATGGCACACAAATAGAGCTTCTCCAGTCTTGATACCATCTTCTTAAATGTCTATAGAGATTCTTAATCATCCAGGTCATGGTTGTCCCAAAGGTGCTTTTTCAAGAGGCAACTGGACTTTCTTGGATGGGAAGCGAAACGTCTTCAAAGAAAAATCAGAAAGTCCAGTTGCCTCTTGAAAAAGCACCTTTGGGACATCTTCTTAAGTCTCAGTAAACTGCTAAGAATTATTGTTTTAACAATTACGTCACATTATCTCTGCTCAAGATCATTTCCTTTCTATCCAGTTATAAACTTACATGACACCAGTTTTCTCCAGTGAACGCTGCCTTCGTTTGCATGATGCTTTCACAGCTAAGATGAAGATCACAATGTTGATCTTGAAGGGAAAAATACACAAAGATCAGACACAATTTCTATTTTATAAATACACTGTGTATCTGTGGAGGCGTGAACAAAAAAAAGAATTACACTTCTGGGAATCTTTTTGTATTTATATTTGTAATTCTATTTTTCCTCCACAGAGTTCTAAATAGCTCACATAAATTAACAATAAAAGCATTAGCATAGAAGACAGAAATATAAACTCCAAACAGTAACAGAATAATATAACAGCAACAAACAGAATGTGTAAAGTATTTAAGAAGCAAGAAAAATTATACATGGAAAACTCTCTGAAAATGTAGGGAATGGGATGGAAGTAGTTAGGAAGGCAAATGAGAAAGACTATTGATAATGAGCTAAAGAATTATGCAGTAGTAAAGTAAGCTTATGGCCACACAATTTAAGACAGAGGTGTCAAACTCAAGGTCTGTGGGCCGGATCCGGCCCACGGGTGCTTAGATCTGGACCGCGGGGCCGCCCTGGAAACAGTGAAGGACTGGCCCGTGGAACTTCTGCCAGTGAAAACGTGGCCCCCCTTGGGCTCCATTTTCACTGGCAGAGGGCTAGCAAAACAAACTAAAAGCAAAACAAAACAAAAGGAGAAATGTTTCCCCTTTTGCATTTGAGCATCCAAGAAGGGACAGGAAAGGAGAAAGGGAAAGACAAAGAAAGAAGGAACGAGGGGAANCCTTGAGCCGGTGAGATTTGAACCGCTGAACTGCAGCTAGCAGTCAGCTGAAGTAGCCTGCAGTACTGCACTCTAACCACTGCGCCACCTCGGCTCCTCTGGAGGACAAGGGTTTGGCGCTCAGATGGCAAGGCTCCTCTGGAGGACAAGGGTTTGGCGCTCTCCCTGGTTCCTCCGCTAGAGACAACGGATCCCACCCAGCCCCGCCCGGGCCACCACAGCTTGACAGTGATGTCAAGCTGCCCCTCCTGCCCCCCCCAAGGTCAAACACGACCCTGATGCAGCCCTCTTGACACCCCTGATGTAAGAGATTGGTATTGACCATTAAAGCCTTAAATGGTTGAGGGTCTAACTATCTGTAGGGCCAGCCTCTTGTTGCAATCCTAAATAAAATTTAGAGGTGAGAGACCTTTTTGAAGACACCCCCACTATCAGAACACAGAATAACACAGATGGAAGGGACCTTAGAGGTCTTGTAGTCCAACCCCCCCTGCTCAAGCAGGAGACTCTGTACCATTTCAGACAAATGCCTGTCCAATCTCTTCTTAAAAACCTCCAGTGATGGAGCATCCATATGTTTCTTCCATCAGGTTTTTAATTGGTCGTGAATGATGTTATCACTTTTTATTGTTAATTGTAATATGAAGCTTTAACTTTTTATTGTTCTCTTTTAAAATTTTGAGTACTCACCAGAGTACAAAGATGGGTATAAATCAAATAAAAAAGAAACAAGTATAACTATCTTGTTTTAAGACATTTATATACAGCTCATCCAGCATGGTTTTAACATTTATTTGGGCTGTTTGCTCTGCAGCCTAATGAGTTTTTGGAGAGATTCATTAGTTATAACTATAGGGAAAACTTTTTTTTAACTCCATACTTTTTAAACTTCAAAACCTTACAGTTTTTAAAAGTTCTAATTTCAGTGAGACAAGGGGAAAATAAAATTCAAAAGGAGGGTGCATATCTCTTAGATATGTCAAAATATTTATTAGAATTTTATATAGACAAATTAGGCCATATTACAATTTTAAGGAGTGTATAACCTTCAGGTTTCACTATATTTAAAATCACATTTGTATTCTTGTCAGTAAAAGACATGCACACAATTCAACTCAAGAAGATCTGTCTTTTAACAAACAACAGTAATGTTTGGGGAAATAAAGGAAACTTGCCATTAACCACATTGCTCCTGGCAAGGTGGATGGACTCGGTTACAGTACCAATAAGAACACATTAGAAAACCTGAAAGACCAGATTAGGGATAGATCTTCATGAAGAAAACCTATCTATGGGGCTACTGAGAGTTGAAAACTACAGTACTTGATGGCATATAATCAATCAATCACTTAAACAAATTTCCATTGAGATATTTTATAATTTTAAACAGCTTAAGATATAAATTCTTATTTATATTTTGTATATGAATCTAAAGGGAAGGTTTCCTCACACTCACTTAGTTGTTCATTCTCTCTATGCTGTCAGTTACTGTTAGAATATTCATGACTGGGAGAGCCATGTTAACAAGGTTAGCCAATGAATAGGCATAGCAACTGAGTCAGCCAATGGGAGCTAACCACATCTGAGTCTGTGCAGAGAATCGGAACTGAAAACTTAAGGTTAAGGCTGGGCGTGGCTCAGTCTGCACTTTCCACTCTGCTTTCTGTACTGCTCTGCTGAAATGAAACTAACTCCTGCTTGTGTTTACTTGAAGAAATAATCTACCTGTGGTATTGTATGTATATATTACTATGTTTATAAAGAAGTGATTGAATCCAGCTGAATCCGTCATCTGTGTGTGCTTCTGGTTTTGATTTTTGCAACAAACTCTGATAGTTACCTTGTTCTATTACAGGACTATACCATTGCAAAATCAACAATACTTACAGCCACAACTATTACAATTGGACCAGCAAAGCTCCAAATGAGGGTGTCATAAACAGAGAGCCAGCAAAAATCTTGGTTCCCATATCCCTGAGGATCTAAACCAACAGCAAGACCTGCATTGCAATACAAAAAACAGACAAGAAGCTCAATGCATGGAGTCCTTTGAAGCATTAATTCACGCCAAGAATTATTTTTTAAAAAAATTGTCTAAGAAGAACAAAAAGATTCCCTGTTTTTGTTGGGGGGGGGGTTTGGGAGAAGCAAACTTTTTTGCTATCTAAATCTTATGCTAAATGTTTTGTCATGGAACTTTTTCATCTTTGAAAAAAACTGTATTTTCAAGATATTTGCGGGAAATAACCATCCTCATTCTTAGTTGTTTTTGTTGTTGAAAATGTGATTACAAAACATCCTTGGTATTACAGTATGAAAATTGGTGGGGAGAAATCTATATCCTTCTCATGTTAGGACTGTTTTTCTAGCATGTCCACTACAAAAAGAACAATTTTCAAGAGTATTAATAATCCTTCTCTTAATATCATGCCTGAGGCACATTATCTTATCTTGTATCTCACTCCATGCCATGCTATGCCATGCCATAATGCTTCATGTTATTTTTTAGTACATATTCTGTTTCTCACTATTAAAATATTATTCAAACAAACATATAGAGTGAGGCAAGCCAAGTTCTAATTCCTAAAGCAAACAATTATAATCCTTTTTTAATATGCAGATGCACTAGAGGTGAAAAGTTGATAAGTTCATGTTCAGCTAACTTTCAACTATAGTTTCAAGAAAAAAAAAACTTCATGACATACTGTACGATTACTGCTATTTCTCACAACATAAAATATGATGAAGAACCCTTCATTCTTTCTCTACACAGTGTAATAGAAGGAATACTTCTATACAACATAAGTGGATGAAAATACAACAGAAGATTGGCTATAATCAAAGTATGGATTGCATTTTTTGCTTTCATTTTTTAAATTTAGCATGTCTCATTAAGCTGGGATCAAAATAGTGACTATATGGGCAAATGCTCACCATCACATAGCTCTTCCAAGGTTAGTTGAGTAATCTCTTTGATCCTCTCCATCTACTGTTATCTCCAGTTTTCCCTCCTCCTACTTTCTTCAACCTTGGCAAGCATAACTATTTTTTCTAGAACAGCATCTTCTCACATCCATTCCCCAAGTCTGTGAGTTTCTATTTGCTGTTCATCATTTCAGCCAGTATTTATTTAGTCCAGGACTGAAGGAATGGTCCCACTTACAATCCACTGTATTCTTTAATAATGCTTTTATGATAGCCTTGATTATTAGGCTGCAATATTTGAGACTTCAAAAATTGAGTTTCTGATGCAAATAGCAAGGTAGAAAAGTTACGATCCTTCAGATGTTACTTGAATCATTCAAAGCTGTATCATGTCACCTCCAAAAGTATCATCACTTACCAGCTGGTAACAATTAGAATGTACAACTGTGATGGAAAATACTTTAGATCTGGTACTGAATATATTTTCATTCATTTGAGACACTGTATTCAGAAGAAGAGCCGAGGTGGCGCAGTGGTTAGAGTGCAGTACTGCAGGCTACTTCAGCTGACTGTTTAGCAGTTCAGCGGTTCAAATCTCACCGGCTCAAGGTTGACTCAGCCTTCCATCCTTCTGAGGTGGGTAAAATGAGGACCCAGATTGTTGGGGGCAATATGCTGACTCTGTGAACCGCTTAGAGAGTGCTGTAAAGCACTGTAAAGCGGTATATAAGTCTAAGTGCTATTGCTAATATCTTTGGATAATCACGTTTAAATATTTTCCCTTAGAAGTCATTCAAATAGTTTAAGTCACTATGTTTAACTTCTAGTTTAATGTACATTTGATGGGAATGGTGACTTTTTGCTGCCAAAAAGTAAGCAGCGTTTAAAACCAGAATATTAATTTAGTTTACTTTTCTCTAGCCTAAGGTAATATTTTCACAACTTCCAGTAGAAACCTTTGATATGCCTTGCCTGTATTTGCTCAGAATATATAAAACTTTCCCCAATTTTCAGTTACCAAGAATTCCTGGGAGGAAGTTATGGCAGTCATAAGAATAAACCTAAGTTCATAGGGCAAGTATGCTCCTTTCTTACCTGTTATAATGGCAGGAATCCCCCAACCCATAACGTAATAGAACCTCATGTGCCCAAAATTGATGTTTCTCACTTCGGTCAGCATGCGGTAGATATGAAGCTGCTCAACAAACATCCAAGCAAACGTGCTCATGTAGAAATAGTGCAAAAGAATGGCTATTATGGTGCACACAAACTAGAAAAAGAAAGAATCCACATCAATTAGAACTGCCTCTACCAAGCCACCATACTTTTTAGCACACCGATTAATGTTTGGTTATATCTAAGTGAACATTCATAAGGGTTGCATTCCAAATTTACTGTTTTATGCATGACAGCCAACCTTTTTTTGGGGGGGGGGGGAACTATCTTCTGTAATACTAAGTCATCCTACATTAGATCAAATGTGAATGTGGTCCAGCATCTCATTTTACAGAATAACAGAGTTGGAAGGGACCTTGGAGGTCTTCTAGTCCAACCCCCTGCCTAGGCAGGAAACCCTACACCACTTCAGACAAATGGTTATCCAATATCTTCTTAAAAACTTCCAGTGTTGGAGCATTCACAAGTTCTGGAGACAATTTTAAACATGTCTAATCAGATGTTTCTGAGTCTCCAAAGGAAAGTTAGGAGAATCATCATCTTATGTTGTTGTTCTCCAGAAAGCTAAGATCTCTAAGAATTTCCCAGAAAAAACAACAACCACAACCCAAAACCCCTTTATGAACTCCTGAGGCAACATGTGATCAGTCTTAACTATGATGCGTTAAAGCAGAGGTCTTCAAACTTGGCAACTTTAAGACTTGTGGACTTCAACTCCCAGAATTCTCCAGCCAGCATAGCTGGCTGGAGAATTCTGGGAGTTGAAGTCCACAAGTCTTAAAGTTGCCAAGTTTGGGGACCCCTGCGTTAAAGCAACCTAATGTCAAACAAGTCAATAAAACTAATTTGTACAGGTAGTCCTCAACTTACGTTCATTTAGTGACCGTTCAAAGTTACGACACTGAAAAAAGTGAGTTATGACTATTTTTCACACTTACGACCGTTGCAGCATCCCCACGGTCACGTGATTTACATTCGGATGCTTGACAACTGATTCACATTTATGACGGTTGCAGCGTCCCAGGGTCATGTGATCCCCTTTTGCGACCTTCTGACAAGCAAAGTCAACGGGGAAGTCAGATTCACTTAACAGCCGTGTTACTAATTTAACAACTGCAGTGATTCATTTAACAACTGTGGCAAGAAAAGTAAAATGGGCCAAAACTCACAACAAATTTCTCGCTTAACAACATACATTTTGGGCTCAATTGTGGTCGTAAGTTGAGGACTACCAGTACCTGAATTGAAAAATCATGATTAAGATTAAGTGGAGTTTCAAGATTTTACCTGACCCTACACTGGTTAATAGGAAATGGAAATGGTAATTTTTGGTCTACTTATGGCCCCACAAGATCTGTTTTTGTATCAGAACACAGCCTCACTCTCCTATGTTAAATTACTAAAGAAGGATAATTTGTTATTTAATCAAGACTTCAGGAAAGAGATGGCAGTTTTATACTCACAATTTAAAAACTCGGGAACTTTAAACCCTCCCTGTAAAGTCTTTTACACTCCTAATTCTGAGTATTTATTTTGCATGTGTCTCTGCATGGGTCATAATAATGCAAACTGCTTATTTCAGATATGCAACAATGAAAATAGAGAATTTTGTCAATCAATCATTCACGCGTGACTGAAACCTCACCCAGTCATGTGATCCCTGCCTTACAGAAATTAATAAAAGTGAAATGAAATGTCGAGTGACTCTGTGTCAATTGTTTTCCTAAATTCTTGGACTTTTCATGCTCATTCGTGTGTGACTGCTGGGATTATTCTTATTCTGGAAGGAAGGTTCGAAAACTGTCTGAAAGACATTCACAGCAGATCACAGCACTACAATGCAAGGAGTGGCCCTTTCTGTATGATTTCCGGCTTGCTCAAGTAAAATGTTTAAGAAATGGCTTAAGATGGTACAGGATATTTTTGTTAATTACATGATTATCTCTCTCTTTCAAGCTTATAAAAGACATTTCTGAACAAATGCTCTGAATTATTAAATGAATAATTTAATGGATTTGGTATGGGACGAATTTAAAAGGACATTAATTTGGGGAAAAAAAAATTCTTATCACAAGCTCCTTAGAAGTGCAAAGACTGCTAGTACAATATAAAGAAGGAGAGCTAAAGAGTTAATACATTTTATTGAGATAAAGTCCCCAAAGTCTTCTCAGAATGGTTGGGTTAAAGATTTAACACAAGCCCAACTCAGTTTTTCACCTCTACTCTGCCCTCCCACAAGGTCCTGATCTATTCATTTTTTAAGTACAGCCCTGATATGCCTTGTAAAGCTTTGTGTGGCCTTTATGCCAATGAAAGAAAATCCCTGTGCTCTGTTTTCTATCTGCCATGTGGGTATGGGGTGATACCCATCCCCATCTTAAACTTATGCCTTCAGAAGCAATTCCCAAGCCAACTATCAGAAGCATCAAGGGAAAATGTCGGTCCTCTGACTCTATCCTTCTTTTCGTTACTTGATTTTTTCCCCCAAAAAATAATATTAAAAGCCTGAAAGGGAAAATGAGGTTGGGTTGATACAGCATTTATCTTCTAATTTCTTTGGATCCTGCTCCTGGTGCAACAAGCCACATATTAGGGACTAGAGGCACTTGAGGAAAGTCAAAGGTTTTAGAGAATAAGGAACAAGGCCTTGACAGAGATTTGCAGGACCTGTTCCCTAGGTCAAACGGCCTGAAGTATTTTTAAATCCAGAAGAAGATAAAATTTGGAAGTGGATCAGGATGTGACTTCTCTGACTCACTAAACAAGCAGGAGGGGGGGGAGGAGGAGATCCAACATAATCAGACTTATAGCTAACTCAATAAAAGTAGTTTTAGCCTTCTTGTTAAGTTGATTTCCTGGGCTGGTCTACTTATTGGTGCTGACATAGCTTATTTTATTTCTGGATGTTTGCGGAGAGTGAGTGGAAATGGAGCTGTGTAACTCCCAGAGATCTTCCACTCCTTAACCTGCTTGCAAAATCTTGCCTTTTTCAGTGACGCTAACAGCCTGGGAGGCAAAATTACACCCTTCATGCCCTCTTAACTTTATCCATCACTACTCTACAAAATCTACAAGAGTGAGGGAATGGCTGGATCAGGCAGATTTATAGACCTTCCTTGTCAGTTGTTTCAACTGTTGCTGCACCCCATTTCTCCAAAGTTTTGTGAGGGGCAGTAGGGGGATTAGAAGAGCACTTTGACTATAAATTCTTCAAATCTGGCACTTTGTTTATTAGACACCCTTCTCCAAGAAAGTGTGCATGAGACCACAGCAACAATCAATCTTGCATCAGGCTAAATTCCATGGAGTCTCTGACAAAAGCGGGTTGATAAACTATGATTTCCACACCAGTCTTTCCCTACCTGATGCTGTCCAGATGCACCAAGGATACAAGAAGTTGAAAAATTAAAAATTGTGAAGGTCTAGGTCAGGGGTGTCAAACTCGTGTCATCACGGCAACGTCACGTGACGTATTGTGACTTCCCCCCCGGGCGTGGGCGTGGCCAGCTCGTGACGCATCTGGCCCGCAGGCCGCGAGTTTGACAGCCCTGGTCTAGATACTTAAAGAAACAGTGTTTCTGTGGGATCCATCTTAAGCTCAACCATCTTTTTCACTCAAACTGTGTATTCCAAATAAAACAAAGCCGCTTTGTTCTTTGGTAGCAAAACCGATTTGGTAGCAAAACCGATTTGGTAGCAAAACCTACCTTTGGTAGCAAAACTGATTGAAATGCATTCACACCTTTGAGTCATGGTAGACTTTTTTGTTTGAGGTATATCAATGCGAGAAAAGGCATGTTAGACAAAAGCCCCTGAAAATTAAGACTCACTTGATTTTCTGTCTGATTGATTCCTATCAGGAAGACTAACTCCGAGCAGAACAGAGCAGCCACCAAGTTTTTGTGAATGCTGTGCAGATTGGACCGCAAAGTTCTGATCAAGACCAGAAGTATGAAGGTCAGCAACAAAGCTACCAGTGAGATGGAAACTGTCGTGTAAGTGATGATCCTGAGAGGAAGTACGTCATCATACTGTAAAATAAAATTATGTTTGTTTGTTATATGCATGGACTGATAAAAATATTATTCATTTGTCTTTATTCCTCTTCCAAATGCTCAGTTATTATATTTTTAAAATCAGCATGGATAGTGTATTCATTTGACTAAACGCTGTTCTATCTCAAATCCACATTCTTTTAAGCGGTATGAAGGGCTGTCAATTTCTAAGAGTGATTTAGTTTTTTTTAAAAAACCACTTCAGGGAATATGTCAAACGGTGAATTAATTCACTGACAAGTTTTTGTAGTGAAAGAAGACCAGAGTTAAATGGATTTCAGTCCTTTTATTCAGTGTTTACATTTTTATTTCTAATTCACTGCTGCCTGAAGTATATCCGCATTAATAAGAGGCTATTCTATGCCAGAAAGAAAAGCCTCAAGATGAAGCACAGTGAAGAAGCTTCCAGAGATCTATGTTTCTCAAAGTGCATGTATAAATAAGAATTTAAAAAATAGGTATTAGAGCAGGGAAGGTAAGACATTCTTTTTAAAGCACACAAGACTGCTCATAGGTCAAACTTTTAAATTCCTGCAGGAACCCCCACCAGATGTTTTAAGCTGTGCCCACTCAAGAGACATCATGACATCAGCATTTCTTTCCCTGCACTCTTCCCTGCAAATCCACCCGCAATTTCCTTAAAAAAGGATCCCTGGCTTTGGCAAGTCCCCATCTTTGAAATGGGAATTGTAATAACTCACTTTGTCATCTTATAGCAAGGGAAAATACATTAAGCAACAGAGCAATTTGCAGACCCAAAGCATGATACAAAGGATTAAACATGGACAGTTCTGAGTTCATACTTTGCTTTGCAAAACATAGATTGAGGTGCAAGGTACTGATGGCTTGGGGTTAGGCTAGGGGCATCTGTGGGAGGACCAGGCAAAAGATTCAAGATGGTAGGAGCAACCTTTTCATGTGTATGCCATGCGTTTAAAAAGGGTGGGGTTTAATTAGTTGCCTGCCATCTTGAATTCCCCCCCATGGAAGCCTCTGAGCCAATCAGTGTCCTGCTTTCCTTGAGTCATTAACAGACAAAATATAAACTACTAAATAAGTAAATAATCAGCAAACTTTTTTTTTAAAAAAAAAACTAGCTGTCTTGACACCTTATATCAAATAAGGCTCAGATTTAAAAGCTGGCAAGAAATACAGGTAATCAGAAATTCATTAAAAATGACATTGTAGCAGGAGGCTACAACGGTGGCCAATAATAAAAAATCTGATAGCATTTTTTCAGACTAGCTAAGGCTGCAGTTCATGGCAACTTATGCCTTTGAATAATATTTATTAATCAAAAGAAGTGCTACCACCTTCCTGATTTTTTTTAAAAAAATGATAGTAATTCTTTTTCTAAAAGTGTTCATCGTACGGTAGTGAGAAAACAAAAGGATATGAACCAAACAATAAATCCTCCCTTCTGTAAGCACTTTGTAGCTGAAACAGAGCACTGTGGGTTAAAGCACAGTACTTTGATAAACTGGAAGGTAGCTTTTAAGTAAAAATAAAACACTAATTTAAAATGATCTCATTTGCTTTTCAACTCTCATCAAACACCGTTTCATTACCGCAATAAAAAAAATAAAATAAAGGAACTGCTTACTTCACGATTTGACATATCCATTAGGACTGCAAAACTGGTCATGTGGTTACATTGACAAATAATACGGTTCTGGCGCCGAGAAAACAGTTCACACCCTTTTGAAGACCAGCCTCCTGCTGTTTCTCTAGTTCAGGTCAATAAAAAGGAAAAAGAAAATCCAATTCCAATTATATTTGGTTATCTGACAGGCCAAACTGTTTCAGTGATGGATTGGAACTTAACTTCTCATTGCCGTCCCTCCTCTAAATAATTAACAGTGCAAGTCACAAAACATAACAGATTTTTAAAAAGTGCAGCTTTTATGAAAACCAGTGTTTTCATTATTCATCCCAACTTCTCAAGAACAGCACCTATGTCCAGGAGCATCAGGCTCATTAATGCACTGTCTGGCCATTGAATTCAATGTTTGCAATGGTTGTTTTTTTTTTTTCCCCAACTTTGCTTCATCATGACCAATGACAAAATTACACACAGGTAGGATAAGCAGTGCAAGTAACCCATGATTATCACTTAGCTATCTCTTTGATCTTTAAGTAATAGTGAGTCTTTTCCTGGCTGGAAAGCTATAATAAAATCCATTATTCTAAATCTCTCAGATTATTTGGTATGTATCTATTTTTTATATCCTAGCATTGGTTTTAAGATATGGGTGCAGTGTTTCCCACATTCTCCAAGATGTTATTTTGATCGCTCACATACTTCTTATAACTCTGTAAGAGCTGCAAATTTTGCAAAAATAAATAAATAATAATAATAATGTCATCATCCATTGAAAAAGAAGCACAGAAGCTTCCTAGAACATTTGATAAGCTGATCCTGTTCCTGAGTGAAATATAAAATAATGTGTTTCCCCAAAAATAAGACACACCCCGAAAATAAGCCCTAGCCTAATATAAGCCCTACCCCAAAAATAAGCCCAGGCCAGGCGGATGGGCGTGACCAGCACAAGAGGCGGCGAGCGCGTGGGGGCCGATGGTGTCTGGCCACAGTCTGCCAGCCCCTTGGCGCAGGGCAAATAAGTCCGAACGTGGAGGCGGAGGGGGGGGGAGAGATAGGCGATCCGGATGTGCTGCACGGCTGCCTGGCTCACAGGAAACTCGCAGGAAGCTTGCGTGGCAGCATCAGCATCAGGCAGAGGCAGAGACACGGGGGAGGGGGGGAGGCAGGCAATCCCAACGCTCCACGCAGGCGCCTGCCGCAAACAATCTGAGAGATAGTGGGACGGAGTAGGCAGCACATTGGGACTGCCTGCCTCCCCCACAAGCCTCTGCCTCTGCCATGCACTTTTCGCCCAGAGGGAGACGAAGTTTCATCTGCTTGAAAATGGGACACTTTGAAATGGAGCTAATTGCTCCATTTCAAACCATCCCATTTGCAAGCAGACGAAGCTTCGAGTCTCCATCATTTCTCCATCCGGATGGGCGCCTATGGGGCGCTTGGGAACGGAGCAAATTGTGACCAGAATGAAAAGAAGTCAGAGGTTCAATGAAATTACTTTTATACCCACAATCATATCCTTTCTGTTTTTCATTACAAACAGTAAAAATGACTAATAGAGTGACAGAAGGCTACTGATAATTAACAGAATTGTCTTTGAGGCAATTTGATGCCGCTTCAAAAAGTACATCGATAATTTATGTTCTGTTAAAGTTGAAATAGTTTTTTTAAAATTGAACTTCTTTCCATTTAAACAGCTAACTTCTGTCTAGAAACTGTTCTCAAATAAATATGTTGTGTGAATTTGTCTAAAACAGCCATCTGTCTGAATACTGGAATACTTTATTAAAAACCTGTTACCTAGCTTTTATTCCTAATCAGCAATAAATAACAGCCAATGAAGTTGTCACTGCTGTTTATATTATGTAGTCTATATAAAAAAGACTGAATTATTGTTGTTGTTGAGAAAATCTACTGTATATATGTGTTTGCTGAGAGCTGACATTGAATTGATGGCACATAATCGATCAATTATTATTCTTAAAATCTGAAATAGTATCTGAAATAATATAGAAATAGTATAGGTTCTCCTGCTTGAGCAGGGGCTGGACGAGAAGACCTCCAAGGTCCCTTCCATCATTTTATTCTATTCTAAAATGCCCACCCACAATAACTGCCCATGGAAAGAGAGTGCAGATTTGAAAACATACGCAATTGAATGGTTCCAGAACACACACACAGGCTTTGTTCTCTCCATCGTTTCCAGCATAACATGCTCAATCATAATTGGGCTGTCCACCAGATTAGGCAAAGAATTTCCATCTCTGTAAATGATTACGCTGATTACTGGAGTATTAATGGTGGGGCGGTTGGGTAACCTGGCAAAATAAAACAAAATTATTATTACAGATGTACAACGAAATAGTTTATTGTTTTCAAAAGAGTATATTGCTTTAGGTTTAGCCAGGACTCAGTACTGAATTCTCTTCTGTGTGAAGACATGTAAAGGGACAGTTTAAGCAAGCACATTCATTGCCTGATAGCTCTAGCAAATGAGTGATGGATTTTATGTATTAGTGAGTCATCAGAATTTTTAAAAGCACTGACAGAACATGCACAATATCTTCAACATAATGAGTCAGATCACACATTTAATTGTGAGCCAAATATCATGAGAATGCAACTGAGTTCTGAATTGAATCCTTGAGGTTCTAATTCTAAGATAGAATTTTTAAACAAATAAATCCTAATTTTTTTCCAAACCGGTATCTATTTTATTGTGGATTAGTTTCTAGGATCATCCAGGACAACCAAGAGAAATGTCAGCAACTAATTTCTCGGTAAACCTAAGTTTAAATGTACAATACATGATTTGGTCATACATAAGCACAATTGCCCAACTCAGATTTATTATTCAAGCATGTTAAAAGTATAAATTTTACCTTAAACTCCTTCGGTCAGGATCATAGTTCTTAGGCAGAAAACATCCCAAGGTTCGATATATAATTACCATGGCAACGGCATGCTGGCTGGAATTCTCTGGATGCCGACGCTGTCTTTTGGCATGTATATTTTTATTATTTACAATCTCATCCTCCATCTTCAATAAAAGTCCATAGTTTGAAGGCTTTGTTGTAGGACCCACTGAAGAAAAAAAACATGATGCCAAATTATAGGCTATCATCCAAGATGTGGATTTATACTTAAAGCAGCAATGAGATTAAGATTACCGTAAATAGATTAAGAGAATTTGTAACTAAAGATCAAAGTGTAATATTTATTTCATCTGTATTCTCCTAGACTTTCCCACTATCCCATAATGGTTTACAACTTAAGAGGTTTTTTTTAAAAAAAATATTACTCTAAACCAACTAACAGAAAAATGTAGATTCAACAGTATTGACAAAATAATATATTCAAAATTAATCATTATGAGACCAATAAAAAGAAGAAAAAAGAACCATGCAAATTAAAAATTCTGATTTTTGGTACACCTGTTGAGCGAAATGAGAAAGAAGACACTACAGGATCTGCTCTGGTCAGTATACTTTCAACTTTAGTTCTTTTTCTTTTTCATCTTCCTTAAGTATGAAGTCAAATTTTGCAGATGGAAATGTTAGGAAATGCATTCTCTTATCAATTATTAGCATCAAAGAGCCAAGGTGGCGCAGTGGTTAGAGTGCAGCACTGCAGGCTACTTCAGCTGACTGCTAGCTGCAGTTCGGCGGTTCAAATCTCACCGGCTCAAGGTTGACTCAGCCTTCCATCCTTCTGAGGTGGGTAAAATGAGGACCCAGATTGTTGGGGGCAATATGCTAACTCTGTAAACCGCTTAGAGAGGGCTGTAAAAGCACTATGAAGCGGTATATAAGTCTAAGTGCTATTGCTATCGTGAACTTTGTCTCCTCTAAATCATACTTAATCTTTCTCAAGCAACAATTTAATAGTAGATCTGAACATTCTTATTATTCCATTCCAAAAATACTTAGATAAACCTTCTCAATCTCAGGATTTCTAAATGTGCTTCTATTGAAATTCTTAGAGAATTTCAAAAAGTTCAGAAAGTTATTCTGTCTTGGAAATAAAGTTGCAATCCCAATAGATTTGGAGAAGATAGTAAGTAGAAGATTGGGAAGAGCTACTCTAAAACAGCATCATACCTTTTCTGACAGATGTTTTGAGCAAAGTTTCAGGAAACAAAACAGATGATTCCAAATCTTTTGGGTAATCTTCTTTGATTGTATTAAAATGTGGTACTCTAGCTCCCGTAAAATTTGACTTTTCAAATATGTCAACAGCAATAACTAAAAAGAAATGATATAAACAATGTAACAAGCAATATAAACAAGAAAAGTCATAGTATAATTCACTTCTTTCACATAAGGCTTAACTAATCAAGTAATAGTTTAGTAAATTTAATGCTTTATTAGCTTTTTAAACCATAGAGATATTGGGAGAAAGTTTCATGGTATTTATAGGATTTTTTTTCAGGAAGGAAGGAGTCAAAGCTGCAAATAAATGTGTGAAGACATTAACACACCTGTCCATTTTGGTGGTGCCATATTCCACAACAGAAACATAGTTAAGCACTTTTAAGAATGCATTGGATATTTGACAACTTTAACTGATTTCTCAGAAAATCAGCCGCATATTCTAGCATAGAAGTATGAACAAGTTGCTGTATCAATTCAGACTACTTATTCATTTAATTTATATGTTTTCAGCAAGGTTCTCAGGACTGGAGACACTCCCACCCCTACTTGAAGAGGTCAGGGATTGACCCCCAAAGCTTCTGCAGGCAATGGAGAGGTTCTACCATTGGGCTTCAGTGCATCTTGAAATACTATTAAGCATTTTTGTAGAGCAGCAATGTCAGTGAGAAATGTCTTTTGCAATAGGGATGTAGAAAAATAAATATACTTCAAGAGCAGGTGTCTTCTTTTGGCCTGGGGGCTGCACTTTGAAGTGATTATGATGGATGACTGCCTCTAAAAGTTCCAAGATGAATGTCACAGTTTGGGGGGAGGGGAGAGATAGGTGGTAATTTTAAGAATCCAAACTCATAGAGGCTCAACACATTTAATTTTGCCTTTCTTCCATGAAAAATACCACAAATCATTCTGATAAACCCCAGAAACGTTTTTACTGAATCATGGAGGCTGCAAATGGGAGGATTGCATGCAGTTTCCAAATGACAGGTTACACACCCACAGGAATTGGGGCCATTTTAATTTCACAATTCTAGCCAACTTTTCTTTCTGTCAACTAAAATAATGCAACAGTGCATTTGTTGATTATAAATTGCAATTGTCCTCTTGAAAATGCCAGTTTGTATTAAAATAGCTCATAACATATCTGAAATATACTGGTTAGAGTTAAATGAGGTTTAGAAAAACTAGGGTTTAAATCCTATTTCAGCCATTTCATTTTCACTGAATGAAAACAGTCATTCTTCTACGTTCACATGGAAAATAGTAAAACCCCTGTCTTGAGGATACAAATTAGATTTATAACAATATATTCTACAGATCAAATTAGTACAAGATCACATACTAATTGAAACCACTAGATGAGAGGAACAAAAACTGTACTTAGACAGAAGGAAGCTCCCTCAATTCATTAAAACTAAGTTCCTGACTAAACATTCTTAACTTCATTCTCAAAATAACTGGCAATTTTCTGACATTAAATGGAGCCAATTATCTGTTGACTGTGGCATTCACCCAGCCCTCCTATTTGTCTTCATGTACAAATACAGAAATTTAATGTCAAAACTAGCCCTAAATATTTTCTTCGGTTCCTTTTTTCTCATTCTCATTTAATCTCCCTGTCAAATTCTTCAGCAGTTGCTGAATTCCCTGTCAGTGAGGCAATTCTTTGCTTATTGAATTTAGAGAGTGACATGCCTATCCCCTATTATCTTCCTTTATTTTTGGTCTCCTTTCCATGGTCCACAGGTGCTAGGGTGGAAATGGTGATGGCGTGGAAGAGACTGACAGGTTAGGAATCCCGGAGAGCTGTTGAGTTTGACAAAGGGCTGAGTGATTCTGAAACACCAACATTAATCCATTCCCCCACCCACCCACCCACTTGGACCACTGGGTACAGATAATCTTCATTAAGCTACCACACTTGGTTTCAGAAACTTGATTCTTAAGCAAAGTAATCGCTAAGCAAAACTGTGGATGTGCTTATGATCTAACTTCAGTTTTCTTTTGATTTACAGATCTGTGAAGACCATAAACAGGAGGATTGCTCATTTTTATTTTTATTTTATTGCTTTTTTTATTTACTTTGCTTACTTTTTACATTTTATCATGACAAAGTATTTAGATTCATATGGAGAAATTGAATGTACAGCTATATCTGTCCTATAGCCAGCCTGCCTGTTCTTTTTCAAGTATGTTACACACACACACAAACACACACACACATATATCATAACACACTTATTTTTGGAACAGTCAATTTGCCTCATGAGAGAAGGAAAATGGAAATGCTTTTTTAAACTGCTTCCCTTCCCTTGCGGGGGTGGTCTCAGTAATTTCAAAGCAGGATATAAACTATAGTCCTCGAGTTACAACAGAGCCTACCCATGACAATAGTAATTTGTGACAGTTATAAATCAGGTCACCCATGTGACTGACTCAATTTTATAAACTTTTTTTGCAGCGGTTGTTAAGCGAACCAATGGTTCTCCATGAGAGCAGTTTTGCTGAAAACTGGAAGTAAATGCCAGTTTTCAGCAAAACCATTATAAAACGTGGTCACGTGATTGCGGGGATGCTACAAATGGCTGCAAATACAGTCCAGTTGCCAAGTGTGGTCACATGACTGTGTGTGCGTGTGGGGAATTGTCAGAACTTCAAGTCAAAGTATCGGGGGGGGGGTGTCTGTCAGAACTCTGAATGGTCAATAAGCAATTGGTAGTAAGTCAAAGACTACCTGTATTAAATCATGCTGCTTGCTAACTTGCCACAAAGAAGAGGGAGTCAAACTATTCTCCAAAGCACCTGAGAATAGGACAAGAAGCAATGGGTGGAAACTAATCAAGGAGAGAAGCAACTTAGAACTAAGGAGAAATTTCCTGACAGTTAGAACAATTAATCAGTGGAACAGCTGGCCTCCAGATGTTGTGAATGCTCCAACATTGGAAGTTTTTAAGAAGATGTTGGATAACCATTTATCTGAAGTGGTGTAGGGTTTCCTGCCTAAGCAGGGGTTGGACTAGAAGACCTCCAAGGTCCCTTCCAACTCTGTTATTCTATTCTATTCTATTCTATTCTATTCTATTCTATTCTATTCTATTCTATTCTATTCTGTTCTGTTCTGTTCTGTTCTAACTACAAGTAATCCTAGGTTAATGACATTCATTCAGTTGTTTTGAAGTTACAACAGCACTGAATGAGTGGTGGTGTATGACCGGTCCTTGAAATTCTGGCTGTTCCAGTACCCCTGTGGTTACGTAACTGTAATTTACAACTTTCCTTGCCAGTTTCCCCGTAAACATAGTCAAAGTTATCACTTGGGTAAGTTTGTCCCATCTGTGGACCCTCTCTCAGCTTTTCTGAGCTCATACCGTGCCCTGCCAGCCATGCACATTCAATCAATCAATCAATCAATCAATCAATCAGTCAGTCAATCAGAACAGAGCTGGAAGGGACCTTGAAGGTCTTCCAATCCAACCCCCTGCTCAAGCAGGAGACCCTATACCATTTCAGACATTCCAGTCTCTTCTTGAAAGCTTCCAGTGATGAAGCACCTACGACTTCTGAAGGCAAGCTGTTCCACTGGTTAATTGTCCTCACTGTTAGGAAGTTTCTCCTTAATTCCAGGTTGCTTCTCTCCTTGAGTAGTTTCCATCCATTGTTCTTGTCTTGCCTTCTGGCACTTTGCAAAATAAGTTGATCCCCTCTTCTTTGTGGCAGCCCCTCATGCACTTGCATCTCCTCCCTGTGCCTCATTGTGCTTGTGCCGCACTTCCCATTGTCTCTCATGCAGTCTCCTCCTCACCTGGCAGCAGCCATCCCAAGCCCCACTCAGGCCACCAGTGCACCTTCCTTTGCTACCTCTCCCACTCAGCTGCAGCCACTTACCTGCCTGCCAGACTCATGCAAGCCACTTGGCACTTGCTTGTTTCCTCCAGTTGTTGGAAGGCAGCAGGAAGTTGCAAGGTTGTACTTTCTTAACAAACCACAATCCTCACTTAACAACGCCAATGGAAACAGTGAGGTGACATTATGCTTTACAATTGCATTGCTTAGCAATGAAAATTCAGGTCCAATTGTCATAATAATTCGACGACTATCTGTGCAGACATTTTTTAAATGAATATGTAATTTTGAATACCAATCAGTCAATTTCTTCTCTAATTCTAGTTACACTTGGTTGACTCAGCCTTCCATCCTTCCAAAGTCAATAAAATGAGGACCCAGATTGTTGGGGGCAATATGCTGACTCTGTAAACTGCTTAGAGAGGGCTGTAAAAGCACTGTAAAGCGGTATATAAGTCTAAGTGCTATTGCTATTGCTACACTTACTGTGAATTTTGAAAATTATTGCCCAAATGCTTGGAAGGTTTCAGGCACTGAAGAGATGCTTTAAGACAGCGATTGTCAATCTTGGCAAATTCAAGACATGTGGGACTTCAACTCCCATAATTCCCCAGCCAGCAATATTGCCAAATTTGAGAAAAACTGCTTTAAAAAGACATATCTGATAGGAAAATGACCACTAGAGGCAAGAACTTACTCATGTTTGCAGCAATGATAACAAAAGGTTTCATGTAGGTTCTTTTCATGTTCTTTGCCAGATTGTGAAAATAATCTTCATAGTGTTTGATTAAGTGAGCGGTACCCCCTTCTGTCCTCTGGATGTGTTCCCAAAGGTCTTCTGTGCGAGGATCCAGTAAGGCACTACCTGTTTTTATGATATTCTAGGAGAAGAAGAAGAAAATGTAACAATATCACACTTACGGTGGAAAGAAGCTGAACCTAACCCTAACCCTAACCGAAATTCTTTATGCAGTCTAATGAAGCTTTCCTTAAACAAACACAAACTATGATTGTTTTATTTTCAGCATTTTGCTCCTCAGTGACTTGTGCCTTTTTAATATATATGGTAATTTGGTTTTTCAATATTTATAATTTTATTTAAAAATATAATAGTTTTAGAATTTTACAATGGATTATTGCTATAGTATGAGGAATTCATAACTGTCTCAAACAAACAATAAATAAATAAACCACCTGTCATTAGAATGGCTGTTGGAAAATGCTCCTGAGAATGCAATAAACAGCCAAGAAAGCAAACAAATGGATTATCAAACAAATGAACCCAAAGTTCTCACTTGAGGCACAAATGACCAGGCTTAATTATCTCATTTCACATTATGTGAAGACTTATCTCTCTGGAGAAGGCTCTAATGCTGGGAAGGAAAGAGAAGAGGACGATCACTAGCAAGATGGATGGACTCAATTAGAGCAGTGATGGATGCACTGTTGGAAGATCTGAGAGGCCAGATTGAGGGCAGATTGTCATGCAGATAAAATCTATCTATGGCAACATTCCCCAACTTTTCCGGATTGGTGGCCCGGTGCTGGGAGGGGAAGCGGGGGAAAAGAGGGGATGGTTTTGTGTGAGGGGCAGGCTCGCCCTTCATGCAAGTGGTGCGCATGCCAGCCCACCACTCATGCGGCCTGGTAGCGAATAGGCCATGGCCCAGTAGTAGGCCGCAGCCCACAGGTTGGGGGTCCCTGATCTATGGTCTCTAAAAGTCGACACCAACTTGATGGCACATAATCAATCAATCATTACAGGTAGTTCTCAATCTACAATCACAAGTTTGGTTGTACGTTGAGGCAGTCAGTAAGCAGATCACCATGTGACCTGATGCGATTCTACAACCAACTTTATGATAGTTATAAGTTGAAAATCACAGTCATATGACCATAGGATGCTACAACTGATCCTAAATGTGAGCTGGTTCCCAAAATGTGACTGTGCTGGGGGTGGACATTTTAAGATGGTCAAATGTGTATTACAGGCTATAAAGCACCCATTGCAAGGTTGTCCTAACTTCAAATGGTTGTTAAGTGCTCCTCATTAAGTGAGGACTACCTTTAAAATGGAAAGCTTATTTTTAGAAATCCATAAAACATCAGCAGGGAAAAACCTAAAAGAGCACTAATTTTTGTCAGTGAATTGAGGTAGAAATCATTCTTAGCTGGCATAGCTGAGTAATCATGAAAGAAAACAGTATTCTTTTGTATTAGATTCAGATGGATCCATATTTTCCAAGAATAACACGCAATATAGTGAACATATAGAAGACTAAAACTCTTCTTTCTTATGTATTGGCATGAATGATACAGCATCTCTTCATAAAACTACAGATCTCTCTACCAATGTAGTTAGTCCTGCATAGCACTGAAAAACTGCATGGAGTAAGAGGTGCTTCTTCCTGACCTTAGCGTGGAAACTATAATACATAATGTTTGTTGGCATTCATGCAAAATTACAAGCCGTGTAATTGGAACACAAGCTATTTTTCAATGTTTGGTACTTGATTTCTGTGAAAAGGCAGATTTTACATTTTTTGTTTTGTTACATAGCCATCATTTAGGCTATTTTTTTTTTTTTTTACTATTTAAAAGTGGTTATTTAATATTAAGGGAATTTGGAAAAACACAGCTAAAGTAAATATAGTTTCTTCAGGAAAAAATGTTTCTTTTTATTGCAATCTGATAATACCAGAAAGGGACTTTCATTTTGCATTATAAAAGCATAAAGAGATCAGCACTGGAGCTATAGTCATATGATTATTGATTCAAAATGAGTTAAACAAACTTCACGTTACATAGTGACTTGGTTCTTTGGAGGATGAATTCCATTACTTATTGGTGAATCTAAAGCACATTCTTAAGATTTCAAAAACAGAATCTGTATGCTTGGTGGAATTCACTAGAACATTTTAATGCTGACTACTGGCAACAGTGCCAGAAAAATGTGTGAACAGTCTATTTCCAATCTACCGTCTTCCTTCAAACATGCAAACATCATTCAGTGTTATATCTCACTTTCATTATGTTGGAGCTCTTATAGAGTAACACCTTGCTATGCACTTTCGCACAAAGCCATATAATCTAGGGCTCATTAAAAAATTGTTTTGTTTTGGTACTAACAAGGTGAAAGAAGGAAATGATTCCGACATCCACCTCCCAATCACAGGTCTATCCTTTTTTCCTACCCTTTTTTTCAGGACCAATTTATCAGAAATGCTACTTCAGCCCAGGACTAAAAATATGAATATATTGCTCCATTGCACTAAAGAGATTATAACAGGGATTTGTCACTAAAAGCAACACTAGAAAAAGAATTAAAACCAAATCCTGCAGATCAGGGGTGTCAAACTTGATTTCATTGAGGGACGCATCAGAATTGTGTTTGACCTTGGAGGGCCTGGGGGGGAAGGCGTGGCCATGGTGGGCGTGGCCAGGGGTGGGCATGGCCATGATGCGCGTGACACAGGACTTGTGTCGGGGGCACCTGTGGTGGCCAAGTGCTAAGGCAGGACTTCCCTGAGACCCTCCCTCACTCTCATTATAATCGCCCTCCTTCCTTCCTTCCTTCTCTTCTTTTTCCTTCTCTCTTCCTTCTCTTTTCTTCTTCCTTCCCCTTTCCTTATTTTTCCTTCCTTGCTCTCTTCCCATCTTCCCATCTTTTTCTTTGTCTTTCATCTTTCCCTTTCTCCTTTCCTGTCCCTTCTTGCATGCTCAAATGCAAAAGGGGAAACATTTCTCCTTTTGTTTTGTTTTTAGTTTGTTCTCCTAGCCCTCTGCCAGCAAAAACAGAGCCTGCACGCAGCCCCCCAAGCTCCATTTTCGCTGGCAGAAGGCTGCAGGAGGCCGTCACGGCCGAAAATGGGGCATGGGGAGGCATGTGCACACACCCCCTAAGCTGCATTTTCACTGGCAGAGGCACTGCGGGCCAGTCCGTGGCTGTTTCCAGGCTGGCCCCACCGGCCAGATCTAAGCACCCCGCGGGCCAGATCCAGCCCACGGGCCTTGAGTTTGACACCTCTGCTGTAGATCCTTTTTAAGATATAAAGATTTTTACCAGCAGTTAGTTTTAGTTGAATTGCTTTAGAAAGCTTTATCAGTTATGTGGCATTTCTGCATAGTGAAACAATAGATCTATTTAGGCCTTCTATGCTTTCATCAAACCTCTAGCAAGGCTTGCCTTTCATGTGGTCAGAGAACTCAAAAGGCCACTAGATAAATAATGTGCAATCTTATGCCTCTCTTCACAGTGTCCTCCTAAAAAAAATTGCATTCCCACATTTTCGGCAACTGGTTGTTCCTAAGGGTCACATCCTTGTGCTTCCTCACTATCAGTTCAACATTTCTTACCTCATTAAATTCCACATCTCTTGTTGCAGCCAAATCAAACCCCTGTTGCTGGCTCTCATACTGCAGCACCCTGATCATCATCTGGTAGGCTATCCGCACATCATTTCCATAGAAGGAACTGGTGTGGTTTGTGGCATTCTGAAGCACTTTCGCTATCTGCACCGACTTATCACTGTCCATTTTTGTCTCATTATGGAGAAACTTCTCATTCTGACCGAAACAAAAAAAAAATAATAAGGCAAAAGTCAAATTTTAGGAAACAGATTTCATTTGTTCTTTGTTAAACCATTTGAAGGAGTGCCCGATTCACCCCTTTAGATTCAATTTGTCAGTTGGCCCACCTGGTGAATAAACCTGTATGTGGTAGAAATGTAGGCCAAGTTGTAGGTTTGATTTACATGTAAATATACGGTACTCTTTCAGTGTATGAAGATTACCTGGTGCAATGAAACACATGCATTTTTCCTGTACACATATCATCTTTTAGACATTTGGGCAGAAATTTTATGAGATGAACACTCTGCTCACGTTTGTCTGTCTATGTTTCTCTGCATATGCACTGAAATAGCGGTCCCCAATCTTCCTGGCTCTGTGGACCGGAAGCAGCGGCAGTGGTGGGGGAGAGGGGATCGTTTTGCGTGCGCGCCCGCCACTTGCACAAATGCAGCTTTGCACGCTTGTCTGTAGAGATTCTCAGTCATCCAGGTCATGGTTGTCCCAAAGGTGCTTTTTCAGGAGGCAACTGGACTTTTCTTTTTCTTTTCTTTGAAGACATTTCGCTTCTCATCCAAGAAGCTTCTTCAGCTCTGACTGGATGGTGGGGAATGGAAAGATTTACCATATTTTTCAGAATATAAGACACACCTTCCCACCCCCCGTAAAAGTGGATGAAAATGTAGGTGCATCTTATAGACCGAATACGGGCGTTTTTGGCCTTCCGAACCCTCTGCGTGTCACGTTTTCGCCCTCCCCAGCACTCTGCAGTGCTCCGCACAGCCCGTTTTTGCCAAAAAACGGGCCCATTTTTGGGCTCTCAAGCCCTCCGCACGTCGCATTTTCACCCTCCCAGGCCCCAGAAGCACTCTACAGTGCTCCGCATGTCCCGTTTTTGCCAAAAATGGGCCCATTTTTGCCAAAAACGTGCCCATTTTTGGCCTGCAGAGTGCTTCTGGGGGCCTGGGAGGGCAAAAATGCGACGTGCGGAGGGCTTGGGAGCCCAAAAATGGGCCCGTTTTTGGCTAAAACGGGGCGTGCGGAGCACTGCAGAGTGCTTCTGGGGGCAGAGGAGGGCGAAAATGCGACGTGTGGAAGCCAAAAACTATTTTTTTCTTGTTTTTCTCCTGTAAATTTAGGTGCGTCTTATAGTCCGGTGCGTCTTATAGTTCGAAAAATACGGTATACTCCTTGCAGATAGCTGGTCATTTGCATCCTTTTAGAGCAGGGGTGTCAAACTCACGTCATCACGGTGGCATCACGTGACGTATCGGTACTTTCCCCCCCTTCACTAAACGGGGCGTGGGCGTGGCCAGCACGTGATGCATCCGGCCCGTGAGCCGGGGGTTTGACAGCCCTGTTTTAGAGGGTCGTTGAAGCACTTGGGAGGTTTATCTGTGTCCTCAAGGTCACCTGGTTCCTGTAGTCTGCATTTTTTTTCCTCTGGAAATCCATTCCTACATTCGAAGGGTGTTCTTTCCAAATTGTATAGGTAAAAGCTAAAAGCTATACAATTCCTGCAAGGAGTATAAATCCTTCCATTCCCCACCATCCAGTCAGAGCTGAAGAAGCTTCTTGGATGAGAAGCAAAATGTCTTCAAAGAAAAAACAAGAAAGTCCAGTTGCCTCCTGAAAAGGTACCTTTGGGACAACCATGACCTGGATGACCGAGAATCTCTACAGACTTTTAGCTGTACAATGTCTTCAAAGAAAAAACTAGAAAGTCCAGTTGCCTTCTGAAAAAGCACCTTTGGGACAGTTTGCACACTTGTGCTCTCACCTTCCACTTGCGCTGAAAGATCATGGGTACTGGTATTTTTGGGGGGGTTCAGCAAAATTATAACAGGGTAATCTCCCATAAGAGATTTGAGTGAGCAATTTACAGGCAGTCCTTGACTTCTAACAGTTCATTTAGTGACTGTTCAAAGTTACAATGGCGCTGAAAAAATGACCATTTTTCACACTTATGACCATTGCAGCATCCCCATGGTCACATGATTTACATTCGGATGCTTGACAACTGACTCATATTTATGACGTTTGTAGTGTCCCAGAGTCACATGATCCCCTTTTGTGACCTTCTAACAAACAAAGTCAACGGGGAAACCAGATTCACTTAACAACCGGGTTACTAATTTAACAACTGCAGTGATTCACTTAACAAATGTGGCAAGAAAAATCATAAAATGGGGCAAAACTCAACAAATTTCTCACTTAGCAACATAAATTTTGGGCTCAATTGTGGTCATAACTTGAGGACTACCTCTACAGCTAGTCCTCAACTTACTTCCACAACTAGAACTAGAATGAGCCATGGTGGCACAGTGGTTAGAGTGCAGTACTGCAGGCTAATTCTGCCGACTGCCAGCAGTTTGAATCTCACCAGGCTCAAGGTTGACTCAGCCTTCCGAGGGGGGTAAAATGAGGACCCAAATTGTTGGGGGCAATAGGCTGAATCTGTAAACCATTTAGAGAGGGCTGTAAAGCACTGTAAAGCGGTATATAAGTCTAAGTGCTATTGCTATTACTAGAATTTCCAAGGCTAAGAAGGGAGTTATTAAATGAACCTGATTTTATGATCTTTTTTGCCCCAGTTATTAAGAGAATCACTGCAGTTGTTATGTGAATCATATGGTCATTAAGTGAATCTGGCTTCCCCCATTGACTGTGACCATCGGACGCTGGTTGGGAAAGTCAGAAATGGAGACAATTTGACTCTGAAAGTCTGTAATCATCATAAATACATGCAGATTGTCAAGTGCCTAAATTTTGATCATGTGACTATGGGGATGCTGCAATGGTCATAAGTGTGAGGACTGGTCATAAGTAACTTTTTTCAGTGCTGTTGTACCTTTGCATGGTCGCTAAGCAAATGGTTGTAAGTCAAGGACTACCTGTAAATGACACATTCTCCAAAAATATTACCAATTTCTATGGAACAATTAATACTGTGTTCAGTAGGTACCCCACTCTTACCATGATTTTAAGAGTCACAAAGTCAGCGGTAGTACAGTTAAAAAGTTCAGGGGACAGCCAGCCTTTCTCACTGCTACAATGCCGAACAGCGTTCCCTTTAAAAAGAAAATCAATTAGTGAAAAATTCAAAAGTTTTACTATCGTGTTTAATTTATAAGAAAATTATCTTTTTGTAACTTTTTCCTTTACACAAATAGATGCTTAACGATTATGTACAATTATATGTGAGAAGCACTTCTAATTATAATTTTTTAAAAGGGCATTTTACAACACAATCCTATGTTGATGGAGTTTGGTGGTGGTATTGGTGGCAGTTTAACCGGTTAAATGAGAGTCAGTTTGATCGAGTGGATAAGGTAACAGGTTAGAAAGCAAGAGAGTGTGACTTCAAGTCCCACTTAGCCCTGAGAAAGCCAGCTGGGTGACTTTGGACAAGTCACCTTCTCTCCATCCAACTCACCTCACAGGGCTGTTGTTGTGGGGAAAATAGGAGGAGGAAGGTGTGTTGGATATGTTTGCCGCCTTCAGTTATTTGTGAAAATAATACAGGTTAGATATAAATAAATGAATGAAGAAATAATTAAATCATCAAATAGAATGGAATAGAGCTGGAAGGGACCTTGGAGGTCTTCTAGTCCAGCCCCCTGCTCAAGCAGTCACATCTCCGACAAGTGACTATCCAGTTTCTTCTTAAAAACCTCCAGTGATGGAGCACCCATGATTTCTGGAAGCAAGCTGTTCCACTGGTTAATTGATTTTCTATATATGTCATTATAAATATGTCATTATGCTGCAGAATAAAAGAGAAGATTCTGATTATGTTTTCAAAAGTTTTATTTTTCTCCTCACTCTTATGTTTCAACTATCAAATTTATATTTTGATTGCTTTGTCTAAATGATATTTTTAATATGTTTTTAACAGGTTCTGTCTGGGCGAAACAGACTTCCATCTTCAGGCCTTCATAGACAATTTTCTTCCATATGTCAACCAACCTTTCTGAATTTTTATTTTTCCCAACACTTAACCTAGAACAGTGATGGCGGAGCACACGCATGTGCTCGTCTGGGAAGCAACCCGGAAGAGAAGCTGCCTAGGGGGCATGCACGCACCGGAAAATGAACTTCCGGTTTCCAGCGCACACATGTACAGTGGCCAGCTAGTCTTCCGGTTACTGGCGCGCATGCGCGTGCGACGATCAGCTGGCCGGCGCGCATGCTCACGCCAGAAAATGGAAGACCAGCTCTTCCAGTTTCCGGCACTGCCGCACGCACGAAGGCCAGTTGATCGTCGCGCGCGTGCGTGCCAGAAACCCAGAAGAGGAACGGGCGATGCCACGCGTGCCAGGCGACATGGCTCCACGTGCCATTTCGGGCATGCGTGCCATAGGTTCCCCATCTCAGAACTA
>QLTV01003977.1:1118197-1162958 GCA_003457575.1 Thermophis baileyi | reverse complement strand
CTATTTCTTTTGTGACTTAATTCTCATTCACTGTTTCTATATGATCAATCTACCTTACTGTACTGCCTTAACATTAGTTACATAAATTAATCTGTTTGCCCTTGTTTATGGTCCCATGACTATTGGTCTGCATGACCCATCATAGATTTCAACCAACGCCCTCCGTCCAAAGATCAGAAAATAGGGGATAATTTGGAAATTCGCTTAACAACTGTGGCAAAAAAAAGGTCATAAGATTCACTTAACAAATGTCTCACTTAACAATAGAAATTTTGGGTTCAATTGTGGTCGTAAATTGAGGACTACCTGTATAGGTAAGGGGCTATATCTAGTTTTTATTTACATCTATGGCGGTCAACACTTCTCAAAATGGGGGACAAATGTTCAAATGTAGCAAATGGCAAACCAAGAAAATACCTTCGCATCCATGAGGTGTAACTTCAGCAAAGGGATTATCACAGCGATTGCATTGTCGTCCAATCACTCCTGATTTGCAGGGACATTGTCCAGTTTCCATGTCACAAGTGCGAGTATGGGAACCAGAAGGGAAACAGTCACACGGATAACAGGAGTCATTTTTCTGTGGTTGGTAATAGTTTATCTGGAAAGATGAAAACCCATCAGTCAGTCAAGTCTATCAGAAATGCAATGTTTTGAACCTAGGATTATAAAAAAAAACACCTCAGGAATCCTGACTTTTTTTTTCCAGGAAAATGATACTTAAAATATATTTTTCATGTACAGATATTGAACACAACAGCTGGACTTTTTCAAATTTCAAAATGTAACATGGAAATAAAAATTGATAATTCTTAATCAGACAACTCCCAAATCTACCCTTATTTTTTTTTCTTGAAACGTAACTTTAAAACCAAGGATATAAAAAGGAATTTAAGAGGTTTTGAAGAAGTTAAATCTCATCAATATTATTCATTTCAGAATTGCCTAAACAGCCTGAAGCGTGATGGAAAGAATGATTCATTCCTTACCTTACATTGACATGCTCCATTTGTCTTATTGCAGTCAGGATCAAATCCTTTACTGATCTCGCAATTACATGGCCCACAAATAGGATTTCCCCACCAGCCTCTGGGACAAGGTAAATCAATTCTACAGAGGAATTGGAATGTTGAAAGATATAAGAATCACTAGTCTCTTTCAAAATTATGTAGACAATAAAGGAAAAGATATTCTCTTTCCCTGAAAATAGCAATGCATTCTTGCCCTCTTGTGCTAACATTTCATAAATTCATATACTGTATGTGTGTGTGAATTTATAAAATATTATATATGAAATAAAAGCGCACACACACACACACACACACACACACACATTTCAGGCTAAGTTCTCTGACTTCTATAACAGATGACTTCTTAGAGAGATTGTCAGCTGCGAACAACCACTCACACATGTAGAATTGAAACTAGCTACTTTATTGTTCAATGCCTATTTCACAGGAATCTTCCCAAACTGGCAGCTTGCCCTGGGAAAGACTAGATAAAGGCAATGGCATTCAAGGGGGTGGATCAGACCATGCCTTCTTATGCCTGTATAACAACTTCAGATTAATTCCCCATTTGACTCCTCTCCCTGATTGCGACATTGCTCTCCAACATCAATTGTATGATGGCACCTAGCCAACCATAACTAATCTCAGCAAGCTGAATAGGGTCAGACCTGAGCCGAGGTGGCGCAGTGGTTAGAGTGCAGTACTGCAGGCTACTTCAGCTGACTGCTAGCTGCAGTTCGGCAGTTCAAATCTCACCGGCTCAAGGTTGACTCAGCCTTCCATCCTTCCGAGGTGGGTAAAATGAGGACCCAGATTGTTGGGGGCAATATGCTGACTCTGTGAACCGCTTAGAGAGGGCTGTAAAGCACTATGAAGCGGTATATAAGTCTAAGTCCTATTGCTATTGCTACTTGAATGGAAAAACCCAAGGAAATCCCAGGATTGTAGCTAAATTGGGAAGACAAACATACATGCCAGAAGAAGGCAAGAGCAAGCTATTTCTGTATTGTTGCCAAGAGGTCACTAGGAATTGAACTCAACATGGAAAATTTCCCAATGAAAAATACAATAGAATGGTATGAATTAAATACGACTAAATAAATTATCTTGCATATTTTGTTTGGAACATAATGGTTCACTTCTATGTATATTTGTGTGTGAGAGAGATTGTAGAGAGTACAGGTAATCCTCGACTTACAACAGTTCATTTAGTGACCGTTCAAAGTTACAACGGCACTGAAAATAGTGACTTATGACCATTTTTCACACTTATGACCATTGCAGCATCCCCATGGTCACGTGGTTTACATTCAGATGCTTGACAACTGATTCACATTTATGACGGTTGCAGTGCCCCGGGGTCATGTGATCCCCTTTTGCGACCTTCTGACAAGCAAAGTCAATGGGGAAACCAGATTCACTTAACAACCGTGTTACTAATTTAACAACTGCACCGATTCACTTAATAAATGTGGCAAGAAAGGTCGTAAAATGGGGCAAAACCCACTTAACAAATTTCTCAGTTAGCAACATAGACCTTGGGCTCAATTGTGGCTGTAAGTTGAGGATTACCTGCATTTAGAAAGGAAAAGAAAACTAGCCAAAGTCCTTTGCTTACTTGCTTTCACAGTACTGTCCGTAATAGCTTTGTCCACATTCACAGGTGTATCCATGAGAAGAGCTTGGTTTATGAATGCAAGTAGAGACATGTTCACATGGGTTCAAACTACAGACATCAACACAGTCTGTCCCAAAGTACCCTGAGAAGACAAGGTTACAGGCACAGAGAAAACTGAGAAATTAGTAATGGTTCTAACATTCTCAGAAATAAACAAAATTGGACACTAATAACTTGAATTATCAAGACCCTTTTGTATAGCCATCAGAAAGTTATTTCTGTTTAGAAAGAATGAAATCACATACAGTACAGGATGATCCAAAGTTGTGCAGTCACGTATGGAAGCAACTTACGGTAAGTACTATGCTGCTTAAGATATTAAAGGAACTAATTTAAAATATGCTTCTTGATTTCTGAATGTTTTAAAAAAGGGCTTAATGATATGCCTAACAAGTACCTCACAAATAGAAGTTGTTCAGGAGCTATAATCTCAGACAAAAGGGTTTGGAAATAAGCTCTGTAGTAGCATAATAGGAAGCATGTATTAACCCTATTAAATCTTACATTAAACATAATTATTGAGATTTACTTTTTAAGTAAATACGGCTTAACGTGTCAGTTACGCAGTTTAAGGCTCAAAACAAAACTCAGTCTGTGAAAAAAAAAACCTGAATTATATAAAGCAGGTTAAAATACTTTTTTGTTTTAGTTTTTTTTAACAATTCCATTTTATATTTCAATCACGTTTAATCTTGTGATCATATTCAATTGTATATAAATTATCTATTTTCTTTTCCAACACTCATGTTATGGGGCAAGAAGTGGACATTGGGAATTCTTCAAATTAAAACGATTACAAATATAAATAAGAAATTCTGGAGTTTTTGTTTAGTTTGGATAGATATTGTTGCATTTTCTTCACTTCCCCCCAAAAGAATGAAGATGGTGATACTTGAGAAAGTAACAAGAGAGAGAGCTACAGAGCATCATTCAGAAGGGTGTGTGCAGGATGATTATTCTGAAGGCAAGCTGTTCCATTGGTTGATTGCTCTCACTGTCAGAAAATTTCTCCTTATTTCTAGGTTGAATCTCTCCTTGTTCAGTTTCCATCCATTATTTTTTGTCTGGCCTTCAGGTGCTTTGGAAAATAGCTTGACCCCCTCCTCTCTGCCCCTCAAATATTGGAACACTGCTATCATGTCTCCCCTGTCCTCCTCTTCACTAAACTAGCCATGGCCAGTTCCTGCAAACATTCATCATATGTTTTAGCCTCCAGTCCCCTAATCATCCTGGTTGCTCTTCTCTGCACTCTTTCTAGAGTCTCAACATCTTTTTTATAGTGCGGTGACCAAAACTGGATGCAGTATTCTAGGTGTGGTCTTACTAAGGCTTTATAGTGTGGTATTAGTACCTCACTTGATCTTGATTGTATCCCTCTGTTAATGCACAGTTAGCTCATATTTAATTGGTTGTCTACTAAGACTCCAAGATCCCTCTCACAGTTACTGCTATTAAGCCTGGTTTCACCCAGTCTATATGTGTACTTTTGGTTTTTCTTGCCTAAATGTAAGACTTTACTTTTCTCTACATTGAATTTAATTTTGTTAGATCGGGCCCAGTGTTCAAGTCTGTCAAGATCCATCTGGATCTTGAGCCTATCATCTAGGGTGTTGGCTATTCCTGCCAGCTTAGTATCATCATTCTCTTGCATGAGATTATAAGCATGAATTTCTGTTCAGCTGCCAAATTATAGGAAAACATTCTTAAACATGCAGTTCTATAAAGTCCAGAACCCTGGATATTATGATCAACTTGCTACAAGTCATAATTACCTGGGTCACAGATACATGAATAGCTGTCCCAGTCATCACTACAATAGCTGTGAAGGGGACAAGGGTTAGAATCACAAGGATTGTCTATTTCACAGCCATCCTTGACATTAATCTTGACTGCCTGTTTCATGTTCAATGTAGCAACATTTGTAGATGTTTCTCCCATCCTCACTCCCTGAAAAGAAGAAAAGAGACCAAAGGAATAACCAACTAATATATATCCCAATAAAAAGCATAGGGTTGTACTGGTATAGGACGGGTGTCAGCAACCTGCAGCTCCGGAGCTGCATGCGGCTCTTTGGGCCCTCTGCTGTGGCTCCCTGTTGGGTGATCTCACCACTGGCTGGCCCTGCCTCTCACCCTCCCCTCCCAGCCACTCCTTGCCTGGCCTGAGAAGGTAAGGGCGACGGCGGGGCATGGAGAAGCAGCCAGGGAAGAGACAGAGAGATACAGAGAGAGAGACATAGAGAGATACAGAGAGAAGGGGGGAGGGAGGGGGGAGGGAGGGGGGGAGAGAGAGAGGTCAAAAGGGTTTTGTGGTTCCCTGTGTTTTTTAACAACCGGTTCTCTGCCCTAATGACCGGCTGGGTAGGCGTGGCTAGGGGGGTCATGTGACTGGTGGAAGTGAGTGATGTCGAGTTGGCCACGCCCACCCAGATTTTGTGGCTCCCGGTGTTTTCTTTTCTGTGGGAAACGGGTCCAAATGGCTTTTTGAGTTTTTAAGGTTGCAGACCCCTGGTATAGGAGAAAGAGAAACAATTTCATTCACTCCTTTCTTGTAATCACAAAAAGAGGTTGGCAAACTTTCACTTCTATTTTTTGCTTAAGTGCATCTTGGTTAAGCCCAATACATTTATTTATCTATTTATTTCTAGATTTATAAGGCCACCCAACTTAAAAAGTATAACTCTGCGTGGTGTACCACAACTAAAAACAAACAATAAACCAACCCCCATAACATTAAAACATACACAAAGTTAAAATGCAAAGACAAGACTTTTCAAATAGCAAACAGGAACCATAATCAAACAGCCAATAGGGGACTCCCATTCAACTGTTCTCAAATGCCTGTGAGAAAAGCTAAGTCTTCAGGGCTTTCCCTGAAACAAAGTTGGGGCTTGTAGTATTTGGGGTGGGGTGGGGAGGGAAATTGTCCCAGAACACAGGGAAAGGTAAACTTCCTAAGTCCCACAAAGCAGGGGTCCCCAACCCCCAGGCTGCGGCCCACTACCGGGCCTCAGAAGAGGCAGGTGAACTCACGTGTGCGCGCACGCAACCCCACTTGCACAAGCAGCGGGCAAGCACATGCGCACATTCCATTTGCGCGAGTGGTGGGTGAGTGTGCCCTCCGCTTGCAAAAACGGAGCTGTGCGTGTGCATGCACTTGCCTGCCGCTGGTGCGGAAGCATCCCCTCTCCCCCCACAAAGCCAGAAAGGTTGGGGAACTTTGCCATAAAGTGAAAAGATTTAAAAGCGGGAATCAGAGCATGCACTCCATGTAGAAGTGTGTGGAGCAGGCAGATATTTTTGGGAGAAGGTAATCCCTCAAGAAACATGTTTTTATGTCATGTAAGTCTTTAAAGAAAACCACCAGCACCTTGAATTACACCCATATGTCTATCGGGAGTCAGTCAGTGCAGAGGCTATTGGTGTTTTTTGGGCATAATGAGCTGTACCTAGAACTACCTGTGCCTCTGCATTCTGCACCATAAGCTTCCCAATGGTCTTCAAGTGCTCTTCTATGTATAGCCACCTCAACCAAAGATACAAACACTCTGATTGCCGGGTAGATTTTGGTGGATGTTTTAAAAAGAAATGAGCCTATTTCAAACACTAGTTTATGAACTCCACTAAATTACAGTTCGGGATTTGAACAAAAGCCCACATTGAGGTTAATGTATGTTGTTGTTTTTTTTGATGCTGGAAGTATCAAGAGTCCACACCCCATGGTCTACTGTGGTTTATTCATGGCTGACACCATCCTGAAGTATAATTAATGCGATGGGATCCCTGACGTTCCAAATATCGAATGAGTCAATGGGAAGTATGAGATCAAAAACCCGTTTTTCTTAACACTAACTTGTTAACTGTACGCCTGAGCAAAGAATTTTTAAAAAAGTTGTTTCACAAACCATGAACAGCTCATCCCTCCTCAAAGTGCTAAAAGAAGCTGTATCTTTTGAGAAGTTCACAAAGTTGCTTTGAAGGCTTTCCTAAGCCCTCTGCATGTCTGTCTCTGCACGTGGATTCTGCTGGCAGCCCCAGAACCTATTGCCTGCAATTTACACATGGATGTGCAGACAACTGGAGACACTTTTTTGAAGCGGCTGTGTGAGTCTTCCAGAGGACAAAGCTGCTTTAATATGTCAAAAATAGTGCTTAGTTTCCATCGATGCGCTTTGCATAGAAGCCTCTTCTGAATGTTTTACAGAATAACATTCCCAAGTAATTAAAACATCTGAATGCAATTCCAACGGAATAAATTCAATTAAAATCAAAGAAACTTAATTAGGCACTTAAGCTCATAATTAGGCACTTTTAAACAGGACATTGCTCATTTTCTTTCTGCTCTCTCCCGTCTCTTGTCTTTAACTATGAGAAGAATTCTAGCTTTGTCAATGTAAAGTTATTTATTTTCTATTTTCACCTGTAGACAGCCATAGAAGCCCTGCTGCACGGAGACTAGATCTCCAGAGACGCCTCCTACAATAATGCTTTTCATTTTTAGTCCAGGTAACTGATTTCCAATCTGTACAGTGCTCTAAAAAGAGAAAAAGAGGAAAGATGATTAAAGCTTTTCTGTAAATTCTTACGGTAGTTACAGTATTTCACTAATAATTTTTTTTTTAAAAAAAGCAAGAATAAGTCTGAAAGTGGTAATAGAAGCTATTCATGTTGTGTTTCGGATAAGGAAGCCATTCCAAAAGGTATAATGCCTTCCCCTGTTCAACACAATTTCAAGAAATAAGTGAAAATGGTAATTAATCCTCCATGAGTGAATAAATCTTCTGTCACTAAGAGGTGGAAGTCAAGTAGTATTAAATCTTCCAGTAGAATCCAGTGTACTCTATGTAGGCTTTGGATATCATGAAATCCATCTTGATAGAATTATGATGCCCATGGAGTTCAGTTTTCCCTGTTCTGCTAGTCAAGGTTTGAAGGACTTGAAAGTTAATTAAATGTTTTCCACCCAAATCCCAACAAGAGTTCACAAATAAAAAACAAGAAAAAAGTACAGAATATTAAAAAAAATGGCAAAGATGACAAAAAGGGGAGTTACAAAAAGGAAATGAGCCCAAACAACCCAAAGGGGACTTCACTAACCTTCTTCAAAGGGAAGGGTGTCAAATTCTTGGGGTTTCCGAAACCTCATTGCACAAAGGAGGCACTGCTAATAGGGAAGGCATCCTTCTGAGATTCCAACAGCTGGCGTTAATTGAAGGAATCCAGAGCACACGAATCCAGATTAAATTGGCTGGACAGATATTGTGGTAGTCTCTCATATAACCAGATCCTATACCATGTAGGGTTTTATGGGTAGCAACCAGCTCCTTGAATTATACCCAGAAGCAAACTGGCCACCCCCAGTGCAGCTTGTGAAGCTGTTGTGTTAAGTGGGCATACTGAGGCATTGCCATAACTGTTCATGGCGCTGTATCCTGTTTTTCCAGGAAGACATAGAGACTGCACACACACTCTTAAATGGACAAATGCAAGCTCATTCAATGTTAATGATAGCAATAGCAATAACACTTAGACTTATATACCACTTCACAGTGCTTTTTATAGCCCTCTCTAAGCAGTTTTACAGAGTCAGCATATTGCTCCCAACAATCTGGGTCCTCATTTCACTGACCTCGGAAGGATGGAAAGCTGAGTCAACCTTGAGCCTGCTGAGATTCGATCTGCCAAATTGCAGTCAGCTGGCAGTCAGCAGAAGTAGCCTGCAGTACTGCATTCTAACCACTGCACCACCACAGCTCTAATGATGGATCTAAGTGGCCTGAATACCTATAGCTACTCAGTCTTGGTATAGGATTGAGTCAAGAGACAATTCTTCCCTATCCAAACTCTCACAGCCTCCAGCACTGGGGTAGAATCTTGACAGCGTCACTTGGCATATTGGGGTTGAAAGATATAACTTGGTATCATCAGCATATTGTTGACACTGAACCCCAAACTGGCAGATGACCTCATTCTGTGATTGTATAGAGATGTTGAAAAGGAAGGAAGAGGAAGCAGAACCCTGAAACACCACACAAAGGAATGAAGCTCCTTCTGCCCATCAACCAAGCAGAAATGGCCCCAGAGAAAGGAAGAGAACCATAAAAAATGGTGCCTCAGCCCAGGGGCCAGGTCAGAAAGATATTGTGGTTGTTGATATCAAAACTGCTATTGAGGAGCACAAGGATCCATGCCCCACCAGCCATCCTGGTTCTACCACAAGTCATCTACATGTGTAATTTTCACCAGCTGCAGATGCACTTGAGTTCAACATACTGACCTGGATGACACTGGGTTAAGAATAGCTGGCAGATTATAACACAATTGTTAAAGAAAAATATATTTCTGAATCTATGATAGAAACAATGAGAAATGACTTCATTCTGGCATAGTTCCAGCTGCCACCTATTCTGGCTCATTTTGATAATGAAAGGTTACGGATGTCATCTTACCTGATACATGCCATAATCCAAGGACACAACTGCAAGATACTTGATGTCTTTGCCATCTTTTGCACTCTTCAACTCTATTAGCAAATGATGCCATTCGCCATCGTTGATCCGCACCTGGGTCATCTTCAAACTGGCCACCTGATTCTGTCCATCATAGACCTCAAATACCACATATTTATTCAGTATCTGTTGAAACAACAACAACAACCTTGAATTGCTGGGAAAATGCTATATATACATCGAATTAGACATGCAATTCTTGGGAAATGGTTATAAAATACATGTTATATTTTAAGACAACTTTATTATTTATTCTTCAGTGGATAATTAATATGTAGACCAATATTCTACCTATATTCAGTATTAGGTCCACTATGAGTGGCAACTCTCAATTAAAGATTGTCCACTCTTCTAGATCTATATGCACTGATTAATAGTTAAAACAGTCTTGATTTGGCAAAAGTATTTTTCCTTCTGCTAAAATAAACAGGGGGAACTGAAAAGCTAGTATTTCACTCTTCTCAATCCCTTCTTAAGATCATCTGATTATAGGATGAGTGAACTCTACAGTTTTGTGATATTCTGCAACTTCAAGGATGGTCAATTTCAGGTTTGTTCAATCTGCTTTGCTTTTAACTACATCCAGGGGTGGGCTGCTGGGGGTTCGCAGGGGTTTGGGAGAACCTCTAGCTAAGATTCTGTGCAGTTCGGAGAACCCCCAAATCCCACTCCTGACTTGCCCCGCCCACCCCTCCCCTCCCAGGAGTCCCCCCACGGCCCGTTTTGGATGCAGGTAAGTGCAGGGTGCACGCGGAGGCTCGAGGAAGGCGAAAAACGGGCCTACTGGAAGTTCAGGAACGCCGGAATTCTGGAACCTGGGAGGCTAAGATTCTGTGCAGTTCGGAGAACCCCCAAATCCCACTCCTGACTTGCCCCGCCCACCCCTCCCCTCCCAGGAGTCCCCCCACGGCCCGTTTTGGATGCAGGTAAGTGCAGGGTGCACGCGGAGGCTCGAGGAAGGCGAAAAACGGGCCTACTGGAAGTTCAGGAACGCCGGAATTCTGGAACCTGGGAGGCCGTTTTCACCCTCCCGGAGGCTTGAGGAAAGCCTCTGGAGCCCGGGGAGGGCAAAAACGCCCCCCCTGCCATGGTGCAGGAGGCCGACTAGGCCACGCCCACCATGGCCACGCCCACCCAGCAATCGGGCAGAGAACCCCTTGCTAAAATTTTTGAAGCCCACCCCTGACTACATCCCAGAGCCAGCAGTAAATGAAATACGCGTAAGACTGTACTGTTGAATTGTCTTCATGGCTAAGCAAAGACATTTTACCATTTGCCATTTGTTATTATTATTTATTTATAAAATTTTATTATTTATAAAATTTATATGCCGCCCAACTCCCGAAGGAGTTATCTAATGACATTCCCTTGTTGTGATTGAGTTGATAAACTAACATACCTGTATATTAATCTTAGATGATACTCCCGCATTGGCTTGCATTAACACCCCATTAACCTTGCGAGTTCTAAACATGAGGCCAATGTACCATGGTATAGAAATAGTGATATCAAGGTTATTCCAGGTGATGATGCTCTCCCCAGTGAAACGCTGAGGAAAAGGCATTGCTATAACACAAGGCAAAGAGGAGGCAAAGCAGGATTACTTAATCAAATATTTTAGAATGAGGGGAAAATTGTCAGAACATTCTTAATTATACCAAAAATGAATATTGCATGGTACCAGTAAGGATACATAAGGAGACTTTCAGTTTCTGGGATCTCCCTTCTTTTTCATTAGAAATCCAAATATTATTAACTTAAGTCTAATGCAAAACATAAATAAGAAAGAAAGAGCTCTCTGTCCAGAATATAGCCTTTTCAGAGGAATACCCACGTCTGTTCATCTCAAGCTTTATTTCTTCTATGTAATTTTAGGTTGGGTTTATTTTTTTCTAATTGCTATTTTTAAACAATCTGAAATCTCCAAATTCCTCAAAGATTTGCCTGTGGGTCCCAATCACATTTTGTGCTTGCTGCTGGCACAAGAAATATCTCCTATATAGCAGTAGATGAAAATGGGCTTATTACTGCATAGATTCCAATATTCCCAGTTATGTTTTCATAGTAACGTTTTTGAATCTCCGTATAACCAAGAAGCACAGATAAGCAGTGGCTGTATCTTAGGGTGTTCCTAGGTAGCAAAATTATCTTTACATGTAGAAACATGTTTCTTCAGAAAAATCCGTGGCCTATTGATTTTGTAGACAATAATATATTTTAAAAAAGTGAAAAGGCTGCACAATTTAATTAAGAAGCAGCAAAATCAAAAGACATTCTCCAGATACTGAAAAATCAGGGCTATGGCAAAGGACTGTAGCAGGGGTGGGTTCCGGTTTTCGTCGCTGCCGGTTCGCTCAGTGGCACGGGGCGCGGGTGCATGCGTGCTTTGCGCATGCACAGTGCTAAAACAAAGCTTCTGCGCATGCGCAGAAGCGAAAAACAAGATGGCGGCGCCTATGGCGCCACCAAAAGAACCAGCTTGGGGGCATGGCCAGGATGCCATTACTGCCGGTTCGGAGAACTAGTCCCTATTTTTACTACCGGTTCTATAGTACCGGTCCGAACCAGCAGGAACCCACCTCTGGACTGTAGGTTCTGTAGACCAAAATATCTAGAGAATACTCAATTTCCCACACACAGCCTAGAGAAGTTGAAGGCTTCTGCCACAGGAACTCATACTTCTCTGTGTGGCAACACTGAGACTGTTGTTTATGCTACACAAATGCTAATAACAAGTATGAGAATTTATACATTTCACTAAACAGAACGTAATATTTACTGTGTACAGCTCATCTGTAACGTTTCTGCCCATTGGAGCAATACCATATATTGAATAACGATCATGTTATTCTCAGCTGTAGTTATACAAGGCATTGAGCTTAATTATGAATTTATAAAAGGTAACAAAATCCAGTAAAATGTTTAAAAATGTATGTGGGAATGCGGTTCGGACAATTTCTGGGCCCTGGTAATAGCAAGGATGCATGCTATTTATTACTGTCTATTAATAATCTGACAAGTGTTATTTTTATGGCCCTGAGGGGCAGGAAAATAACACATTTATAAAGGATCTGACAAGCTCAAATTTGTGGCTGCTGTGTCACCTACGCCCCAGGCAGAAAGCACTTTGATCCTATGAATATATTTTGTTCCCTAATGTGCAATTGTCCTCAGTGCTTTTACTTCTGGTTCAATTTGGTCATTTGTTAAAAATTCTCCTTTACTGACATTACTTATTTCCCTTTGTGCACATTCTGCTCCACATATCTATCTTACAATAAATAAGTAATTGATCTTACCTATTTATGTACCTACACTTGACAACAGCATGAATCAAATGGTTTTTAAAAGTAGATTTCTGTAGAAAAACAATTATGCTATACAGAAGGACTGCGTTAAGAATTTGCTTTAGCTGAATTTCTATCACAAAATGGGAACAAGAGCTTGCGACATGCATCACATAGATTCTGACTTGAATCGTGATTAGAGATTAACATGCTGTCAAAGTTTATTACAAGAAGCCTTAATAAGACGTAACGATGGCTTAATGGTTCAAAATGATTTTGCATCAGCTGAAAGAAAAGCACGAAAAAGACCCAATCCTCTAAACATTTTACACCATTTTGACTGCTGTAACAGAAATGACAGCAGAACATAAGTATTGTTCACAGTAATAATTCTTTGGGATCTTATTAAGGCAAATTAGCAATATTGGGAGAATCATTCTTTAATTGTTTTCTAAAAGACAGTTCATCAATCTGATTTTCATATTTTCTTGGAAGCCTAAAGCATTCACATTTATATTCTTAAATGCACTTAGTAAATTATGAATAGATAGCTCAAGTTCTCAGAGCATTTTTCCTTATGGTACCCAAATGTCATCAAGTAGATGGAGTTTGCAGAAGTACAGTGTAATATTTAGAAACTACTGCTTTTAAAGCCAATATGGAGGCAAAGACAACTCAGAAAGATTGGTGGAAAGCTGATATTCTCACTGTAAATATATATTTACAGGTTGTTCTTATTGCTGATTTTCTCCTGCAACACGAGAGTTGGTTGTACAGTACAGTATTATCTAGGAAGTATTCTCGGGCGGGGGAGGACACACTGAAATTCAAGGAACCTAGCCAGCATCTTCTGTGTGTATGAACTTTAAAATACTCTCTCACATTCATTGCCATCTGCTAAAGATTCATAGATGTAGTACAGAATACAGATTCCCAACCTGGGAACAAATGAGGAAAAAAAAATAATCCTGAAGACTGAGGCTGCCAAATGGGAACCAAAGAATTGCAATGAAGAGTATGAATGAGAATGTTGTTCTCTGTTAAGATATACAATGCATTCAGGAAGTATTCAGACCCCCCCTTCACTTTTGTCAATTTTGTTATGCTGCAGGCTGATTATACACTTGTTGAAATGCATTTTTCCCCTCATTAATCTACACTCAGTACCCCATATTGACAATCTCCCAATCCAGGTGTGTAAATCTTGTTGTGTCATACCCCAAAAGACTCGAGGCTGTAATTGCTGCCAAAGGTATTTCAACAAAGTACTGAGTGAAAGGTCTGAATACTTATGCCAATGTGATATTTCAGTTTTTTCTTTTTAATAAATTTACAGACATTTCTAAAATTCTGTTTTCACTTTGTCATTATGGGGTACTGAGTGTAGATTAATGAGAGAAAAAAAGTGATTTTCAACCACTCTACAGTAGAATCAGGCTGCAGCATCACAAAATTGACAAAAGTAAAGGAGGTCGGTCTGAATACTTTCTGAATGCACTGTACAAGTGACTGAAGAAAATCATTATTTTAATGAATTATCTTATGTCTGAGTGATTACCTGCCCCAGTGATTATTAAGAAAAAGGTTAAACTTAATTAAGCCATTATTATTAACTAATGGTATTATTCAATTGAACTAAATGGGACAGGGATCATTTTAAACTGAAGCATTTTCGCTTAAAGACGACTGAAGATTGATTTTCTGTGTTTGGAATGACTTGCCATATGGTAGAGATAAAGAATATGCTACGTAATGGGCATAGCATCCAGATGCTATGAGCCAAACTTCCCCAACCTAATACCCTTCAGATATGTAACTCCTAGAATCCCCAACTAGCATGGAAATAATTGGTGTGCGCATACTGGGAATTATAGTTCCAAAATATTTGGAAGGCACCAAACTAACAAAGAGGCAGCAGATTATTAGATTCCTGCTAATGCCTGCTTTAAGAGGGTGAAGACAGGGTTTATAACACATTTAATAAACAAGGCTATTGTATAATAGTTAAAATTTGCTCATACACAATGCAATATTTCACATACTCAATCAAAAGCGGGATCCATTGTTTACCTTGCTCACAGTTTTTCCCCCCATATCTGAGGGGGCAATCACAACTGTAAGTATTCCATTTGCTGACACAGGTACCACCATTCTGACACCAGTTTGTGGTGCAATAATTCTTCTGAGCTAAGCAACCTGCAATTAAAAAAAAAAAGTTTTGTCCTCAAGTCATTCAGTAATCATGCTTTCAAGTTGTAACAAGCTGTGCTCTGGATCACTGTCATGCTTCCGAATAGTACACCTGCGTTTTCTAGAAAGCAGTTCACAATGCTTATCATACTTTATATTGTGATCTCCAACACTCAACAGTTCCCTTTTGTGAAGGGGAGGCATTGGAAAACTAGACTAATATTATAGTAAAACAAAGGCTAAAGACTTTGATACTCAACTGTTTTCATTTCCCCTATGTGGTTAGTACATATATCTATCAGGGACCTGGGCTACCAAGAAATATGTTTCAGAATAACATCTGTGCAGAAACAGTTTTCATAGGATGTTATCTTAAATATATCTGCAGAAAGATATTCTCTTATATAGGTAAACTTGTTTAACAACTGCTCGTTTGGCAGTCTTCCTTCATAGTTACACTGGTAATGAAAAGGTTACTTCATGACCAATCTTTGCGTTTATAATCTTTGAGGTCTGTAAAGCAAAGGAAAGCTGAAGTAAGATTATAACACAGTTTTTTACTCAGCCAACACTTTGCTTAATGACCGAGGCCCAAATATAGTTGCTAAATGAGGATCACCTGTATGCACAATGTAATTAGTAAACTTGAGAAATTAGCTCATTTTTTACATTTTCCTATGAAAACACAGTTCTTTGTGCATATAATTTTCAGAGAACCTAAAGTATTTTTTATTCCACTTTTATTCTTGAGGAGGTTATACCTGCAAGGGTGCCATTATTGGCTATGTAACTAGCCATATCGATGGGCTTGCTGTCAATGGATAGATTCCTCATGCAACCAACAAACTGCCTGTTATGTACAGGAAAATCTTCAGGTAAATTGGGAACACCTCCGAGCAGCAGAGGGCCGGTTAAATCCAACGACCTAAAGAAATCAGAAATAAAGTGGTTTTTGACTCAGATAGGTAACATAATCTTTTGTACAGATGTAATCTCTTGTACAATAACCATAGTATTGGGAGTTAGATATTAGAGATAATTCCTTCCTGCTGTTACAGATTCTGTCATGACATTGAAACGAAATGGTACAAGTAGTCCTTGCTTACCAAAAGCTTTGTTTAGGAACTGTTAAAAAATTATGAGAGTTATCATCAGCTTTGTGATGAATCCCTGCTGTCACGTAATCACTATTTGATTGCTTCCCCTAACAGCTTCTGACAATCAATGGAAATGCCAGCCATAAAATTGCAAGTTGCAGCCATGTGATATTTCGCTTAATGACCCTGGGTGATTCACTTAACAACAGAAGTAGAAGTGATGCTGTAAATCCAGCATAGTCATGTGATTTTTCACTTAGTGACAGAGGTGCCAGTCCCAACTGTGGTCGGTAAATGAGGACTATCTCTAATGGATCATATTAAAATGATATAAATGTTACTTACAGCCAATAGTCAATTATTTTAAGGTTTTTTTTCTTTTTTTTAAACCAATAAAAGGTTTTGCCACAAATAGTAAGAACATTTTTTCACGCTTTTAGTATTACAATTACAAAGCATTGTAATTCTTATATATCAGGTTGTTACTGGAGAAGAAACTTGATATATAGATAACATAGCAATTCTTTGTAACATAAATACTTAGACAGATGATGTTGCCCAATACATTTTATGATTACAAAGGAATATGTAAATCCAACATCTAAATTTCATCCTAATAGTTTCATCATGCACTCCTTCGCTTTTTCAAATCAACAGACATAGCAAAACCAACAAAATTTACATAATCAAGATGCTGCATTTATTCAAACATACATATGACTTGTAAATGTAGATTTAACCTGAGAAACCTATCAAAACCTAAGTTGAAAATATTCCAAGCAGGATTAATTCATTAAAAGCACTCAATGACACAAACATTTTCAAGAATCTTTTACAATTAACTGAAATATATCAATTCATTCTAATGCAAAGCTCAGGATTCAAGATTTTAGCTCTTTAGTTCAATGTGATTAAAGACCACAGAGGAAAACTGATCAAATGTGTTTCTTCCTCCATTTGTCTTTCCTTCACTTTGACACTCTTTCCTTCCTCACCTGAGTGAACATTTTTGAAAGGAAGTGTGAACACTTGGCTTTACTTACTTTTCGTCTTCTTCATGTTCACTTTTTCTATCCTATAAGACTATTAAAAGATGCTTAAGAAATAAAAACATCTGCAGCAATAGGTAACTTGCCACAAGGAGGGGCAATTTAGCAAAGATTTCTACATGATTATTCTCTGAACTCAACCATTTTGTCCTTAATGCACAAACGTAAAGTTTAATTTAATACAAACAGATACTTTACATCTGTCAATAATCAATTCCAGGCATACCTAAAAAAAGTAGTGAAGACTCTGTTAGCCAGATTAATTCTACTACATATTCATGTCATAAAAAACATCAACATCTTACTTTTTGGAGCCGGATTGTGTTCCCTGAGCAGCGCAGGAGTAGTTTCCAATCAGACTTCCAAAGCGTACAGCCACTGCGGTATCACAGTCGTCCACAGTTACTACAGCTACCTTCTCCCCTGAAGGCCCATGAGGAATGCCAAGTTGGCCTATGTTGGGCTTCAAAATAAATGTGAAAAATTTAAAAACTTAAACTCTTAAGTATTTCAAGCACCAGCATTGTACAATTTCTGCCTCACTGTAAGTTAGGGATAGACAATCTGTCAGCCAAGGCTACTGGCGCCCTTTAAGCCCAGGACTGAACCTCTCAGAAGCCACAATAACCATGACTGCTAGAAAGTGACAATAGTACAGATAGTCCTCGACTTACAACAATTCGTTTAGTGACTGGTCAAAGTTACAACGGCACCAAAAAAAGTGACTTGTGAACGTTTTTCACACTTAAAACCATTGTAGCATCCCCATGGTCACATGAACAAAATTCAGATGCTTGGCAACTGGTTCATATTTATCACGGTTGAAGTGTCCCGGGGTCATGTGATGATCTTTTGCGACCTTCTGACAAGCAAAGCTAACGGGGAAACCAGATTCACTTAACAACCGTGTTACTAATTTAACGACTGCAGTGATTCACATAACAACTATGGCAAGAAAGGTCATAAGATGGGGCAAATTCACTTAACAAATGTTTCACTTAGCAAGATAAATTTGGGGCTCATTTGTAGTCATAATTTTGAGGACTACCTGCATTCTACCATTACAGTATTTTTTTTAAAAAAAAATGATCATTGTAATGCAGTCTCACTCACATGTGTGATTTGACTTCCATTCACTGTGACCCTCACCCCATCCAATATGAAGTGTGATCCTTGGCCAGCAAAGTGATTGCTTTTAAGCAGTAAAAATCTGAGTAATTTTATTATAGTGATTTTAGCAATCTTAAACTTTCTGAGGTTGCTCCAAAACTGAAATAGTCATCCTTTTGAGATCGGTAAGCCTCCTGGGGGAAGCGAATCAAAACAAGAGAATGACAATGAGACAGGGTTTGTCTGCAATGGCAGCCATTCTTTGGAATGATCCTTGTTTAGTAACAAACAGTACAGGTGGTCCTTGTTTAGTAACAACATTGCTTTTTGTCACTAAATGGTCAGTTATTAAGGTGACAAAAAAGTAACTTTGCAACCAATCCTCGCATTTACAACCTTTGCAGAACTGTAAAGCAAAGGATAGCTGAAGTAAGATCATAAGCACAGTCATTTTCACTTAGTGATCATTCGCTTAATGACCAAATTGCCAGTCCCATTTGTGCTTGCTAAACAAGGACTATCTGTCTACCATGATCCCATGCTGGTATATTTTCAATAGCATGCATATGTGCACACACACACATTTTTCTTCTATGGCAAATATTTACCAAATACAGGTAGTCCTTGACATACGACCACAATTGAGCCCAAAGTTTATGTTGCTAACTGAGAAATTTGTTAAGTGAGTTTTGTCCCATTATACGACTTTTCTTGCCACATTTGTTAAGTGAATCAGTGCAGTTGTTAAATCAGTCACACAGTTGTTAAATGAATCTGGCTTCCCCGTTGACTTTGCTTGTCAGAAGGTCGTAAAAGGGGATCACATGACCCAGGGACGCTGCGACCGTCATAAATATGAATCGATTGTCAAATATCCGAACGTAAATCACGTGACCATGGGGATGCTGCAATGGTCATAAGTGTGAAAAATGGTCATAAGTCACTTTTTTCAGTGCCGTTATAACTATGAATAGTCACTAAATGAACTGTTGTAAGTCGAGGACTACCTGTAATAAAAAAAATGTATACTCAATTTCTTGGTATTTAACTTGTCTAATCTAAACCAAGTCATTGCATTTAGATAAACTTTTTATAGCCATTGCCATTATACTTAACAGACATTAAACTTTTGCAAAGTTTTTCAAAGGCTATTTCCTGGTATTAGGCTATGGCAATGAAAATGTTTTTCGTTTCCTCCCAGCTATATTTACTATGATCACATAACTTGGCAGTGCTTCATATAAAGGGCTTGACATTTGCCAGGTAACACAAGGCCTAGACTCACAAACAGCAGATAAGGAGAAAAATCTGATTTATATCAGAATGGTAGACCTTCAAGTATTAGTGCATTTTATCAATTGTTCTGGGAAACATTATTTAAAAAAGCAATAATCATTGTCAGTTACCTTCAACATCTTTACTTGTGCATAGATTTTTGATTAAGATATGCACATGTATGCTTATTGAGTTAATGAGTGCATGTATGGATGTAATTTGCCCTAATACAGCCTTCCTCAGTCTGGATTCCTGCAAACACAACAGATTTCAATTCCCATACTCAAGTCTGAAACATCTACAGGTTGAGGAATGCTATCCTAATGCACACTCGATTGTACAAAGCTTTTATAAATATACTCTTAATATACTCGTTTCCTATAAATCTTTCTCAAATGCTTACTTTCGGTACACAAGTTTTTCAAATGTATGCAATCTGTATGTAGTGTAATCTGAGTCAAGAAACTGCATGTTTCACAAGGGCCATGCAAAAGGTTTTTCTTTTTGAAGATCCCATGGATTTGATTAAGCCACCCGCTGAATTAATATGAATTGGATAATCTAATAAGAGTTGTCTGCATGACCACACATACTTTTTAGTGAATAGGTTTGATAACACAACTTATTCAATCAAGAATTCAAACTGAGTCAACTCAATCACATTGCACTCGTGGCAAAAGCACTGAGGTGCTTCCAGGTTGAAAGCATTAGCCGTTGACATCACTGTTGCCCGGGGGACACCCAGTTGGGGACTCCTTTCATGTCCACAGCAGGAGCTGGAGTGAAGGATGGGAGCTCACCCGCCTCACAGCAGCACTCAGATCTCGAACATAGGCTTGCTAACCTCTAATCCAGCGTCCCAACCACGAGCCACCGTGCTCCTACTCAACTCAACGGATCAAATGGTTTAAGTCAGATTATAGTGATTCACAACCTCACTAATTATTGGTCAATTTTTTGAGTGTAATTCAAAGTCTTCACCTTGAAGTCCTTTAACACTCAGGAGCTCTGAAAGATTCCTTTTTTCATGCAAAGTTCCTCTCAGAGTACATGGTAAACAAGTGGGTAGAAACAAAGCACAAGAGCATCCCAGTAATGGAATATATTATGATATCTCTCCCATAATGTCAGGCTTGCTCCAGCTAAGTCCCTAGGAAAGAAAGACCCTTGACTCCATTTGTGATAGGTTCTTTTACTGAGGATTAGTGGTTGCAGCAAAAGCGAGGCTAGAACTGAGTATTCCCGTGCAAGTTTACATGTTTTTCCCTCCCTGGTCCCCCCTCCCTTCGACCAGAACATCAGTGTCCAATAGCATCCCAGGGCGATGTTTTGAGAACTGCTTTGATGTCAGGCGCATCTTGAAACGGCTTCGCATTCTTTTCCAGGCCAGTCATTCTCGGGCAACTGGATTAGTCTGGTTTTCACACGTCTGGTTTCCGTTAATGCCATTCCCTCCCCCCCCCCTTCCCCCCCTCTTCTTTCTCCTGCCCATCTTCCCCCCCTGACCCCGCCCCCCCCCCTCCCCCCCCCCTTTCCCTCCTTCTTCTTTCTCCTGCACATCTTCCCCAAATGACTCTGCCCCCTCCTCCATGTTTATGGCGGAATGCCAGCAAGCTTAGCAAAGCGTAGTGAAGATGGCAGAGCTGACACTTATGGGTATTAAAGAATAAACAATAATTTTTATTATCTTTTCACAGGTTGAAGAACTGCCAGGCTACAATGGTTAGGAATCTTAGATGAAGTGCTTAAACGTTTCTCTTCCCCGTTTTCATTAGATTATGGAGCAATTTGCACAATCATCACTTTATGATTCTCACCTTCAAAGATTATGGGTTAGCCAGCCTATAGTTCATACTCTAGCTTGTTGTTTCCGCTAGGATAGGAGTCTGAAGTATGAGTCAGTACTCAACTGAAAAATGCATTAACATGCACAGTACGGTTGTCAGCAATTCGTAAAGAAATGAAATATTTTCTTTGAATTGCACAACAGTGATTGCGTGATTCGGTAAAAATTGAATTTGATATAAGGAGGTTTCCAACAGGTGCAATGTGCACATCCACAGACACACCAAATAACCTGTTATATTCCAAAATCATCTTTATATTTCAAACTTGGTTTGCTGCAGAAATCTACATTTCATGATTCTTTCCTGTTTTAGAATATTGGACTCTCATCTTTCCCCTCTATTCCTCCATCCTTTCCTCCTCAGAGTTATTGCATTAAACTCATGAAATGGGGTGTGAAGCTAAATCGCCTCCTAGTGGTGCACTCTGGATAATGCGACAGCATGTACTGAACGAACTAGCAACTGTTGGCAGTAGACTTTCCTGGCTTTCAAAATACATGGCAGCCACACACTAAACTATAAATAAATACCCATGAAATATTATTCTATATAAAACCAATCCTTATTGAAACTAAGATGCTGCAAAATGAAATGAAATGACTCCAGTCGTGTGCCCTATGAACAGCTTCCATAGGAGAGTTTTCTTCTCTTATGTACTAAATTCCGAATTGTTACACTGTTCTCTGCTCACACTCACATTTATACATGGTTGCCGTCAATTAGATGTGTGTGGTCTTTCTCTCTCTCTCCATGTATAAATTAATTATACAGTACACACACTGTATGTCATTGAATATTTCCTTTAAATAACTTTTTAAAAATGATTTGAAATGCCTAACTCCTTCTTTGTCAGACAAAGAGAGCAACTATCAATAAATATATGCAATTTGGACGTGATATTGTATACAAAATATGATGAAAAGATGCTATCCTTACAGCAGAGCTTACTTTAATTGCATGGTTATACAACTCAGGCAGTCAGAAATGTGTTTTAGTTGTATATTTGCATACTTATTGCCAGTTTGTTATTTGGTAAGCCTTTTCCTCCAGTGGCCTGACTGCCCATAACATGTTTTCAAAATTCTAAATGTTTCTTTCCAAAAGTTAGGGCACCTTACTTATCTCCTCTCATTTGGTGCCAAGCGGTTGAAATAACATATGGGTCTGAACCTTACATCTATTTTTAACAATATACCCTGGTTTGTTATGGTACATAAACGTGGTTATTATTATTTGTTATGCCCATATCCTTTAGGCATAGAAAATAACAATAAGAAATGCAAGCATAACTAAGAGGGGGAAAAACATTTACATATTTTGAAAGCCATGCCAGATTGTACGTATGTTAATCAGTAGTATGTATTCATTTACTGTTTCAAGTGGCTAAAGGTTAAGGAAAACCTGTTTCCTACTGACTTTTAAAAGCTAAACGAATATTTTCTTTTCAGAGTTATGTAGTGGGAAAAATAAATAAATAAATAAAAAATCACCAGTAGCTATGATTTTAAAGGATCATGCTCACAGGAGTCTAGTTTTTTCCCCTCCTTGCAGCCTTTAATAAAAAAATGGAACAAGTAGCAGTAGTCTATAGGAGATGCTTAAACACCAAGGGTGCACTTTCAGTTCAATTATGTTCAGCCTCATTAGGCACGCTGCCAGAGTTAAACAAAAACCCACCCTTTTTAATCTATTGGTCTAAGCCCAATATTCTAACATAAAGAGAAAGCCTTCGAATTCACAGATGTTAGGCTGATTCTATGATCAAAAATCTCATTAATTGTTTTGCTGTAGGCACAGATTCTTATTAAGCACCAATATCGGGATCTGTAAAAATTCAACAAATAAAGTCATAGAGTTCAGTGAATAGGACAGAGCTTTTCTGACCTGAAGTATGAGTTTGTAGGCTACACAAATCTGAATAACACCACAAAAGCCAGCCATCTTTTCCCAAACTGATGTGAGGAGACTTCAGGATTCCCAACTAATGTAACCCCTGGCTATTTGTAGCTCAGAATCTGAGGAATTTCAATGCCCACACATTTAAGGGGTGTCTAATTGGGGACAGTTATTTTAAGGCTCCTTCACTCAAAACAAAACAAAAACGGTAAATACATTTATGAGCAAGCCACCACAAAAAGAACAGTATTTTGACATAGGAAAACACTTTCTACTAATGGCCAACAGGAAAAACAAATACTGAACATGAAGGCTTTTCTTCCTTTGATGTCTCATTCACTCCCTTCCCCCCCCTCCCAACTCATTAACAACACTGGATGTTGTACGTGCTTGTTTTGGGATGGAAAAGAATTTACACCCATAATGACATTTTCCACCCTATGAGCCAAGATCTTTAAAAACCTAGAAAAACTATCTCCCTATTTTCTTTTCCTGATGCAATTATATATTTAGATTTTTCTAGGTTTTTCAGTATTAATAGAGAGATAAACTCAAGGGAGAAAAATAGGTACCGAATTTTAAACTATCTAGTTTTGCATGTGCATAAATGTAATTCATATAAATTAACATAGTCATCAATCAACCTTCAAAGCTACAGTTGTTATTAAGGAACTGTCTTACATTGTTCCATGGGAAAACCAATCCCAGTCACTTCTTCTTATAAATTACAAGCATATTCCAAGTATTTTAAGGGGGAAAGTATCCGGTAAGTTTCAGAAACCTTCAAGTCAATTCTGTGCATGTTTTCCTCTGTGTATGTTCCTTTGCATTCATGGGGATTCAAGTAAGTATGCATAAAATTACAAGTGCATACACTAACATGAGGTAGGCCTGGTTCACATGATCAATCAAATCTTCTTTACAATCACAGACCAGCATAAGAAGGGTCAACAATTAATACAAACAATAATTTTAAAAGCTAAACAATATAAAATACACAAAGTTAAAAAACATTTTAAAAAAGTAATGTACATAAAAACCAAAAATCTAAAAAAAAAACCTATAAGAGAGATAAAAATTAATATATGGCTATGGAGATATGGAGGGGAGGAACCAAGATGGCAGCACCTTCTGAAATAAGCTCCTGGGTTGCAACAGGCCCAACCACTTCTGGCTTAACTCGACACCCCCCAAAAAACCACCCAAGGGCAAGAAAAGCACCTGGGACAGCCCCAGCAATATTACTGGTTCACATGAGTAAATATTGTCCCAATTTGTTGCATCTAAGAGAGAAAACTTCAGACTGTAAGTAATCAAAAGTATATTACATTGCTACACCTAGCAGATGTCAACACAGGAAAACCTGCAAGATGAAAAACATACCTGGCAATGAAATGGGAACTCGGGCGAAAAACCTTCTGAACTTTGCCAATTCAAGGCTAGTTCTTTGACATGTGAATCTACTGGGCTTTCAAAGGTGTTTTTGTTCTATGCCTTCCCCACTTCCAGCTATAATTATTTAATGTTTATAAGGATTCCCCTTTCTGAATCTTCTATGACCGTGATGACGAACCTATGGCACGCGTGCCAGAGGTGGCATGCAGAGCCCTTTCTGTGGGCACGTGCGCCATCGCCAGCTGCTCTTCTGGTTTCCAGCACGCATGCCAGCTGGTCTTCGCATGCGCCGGAGCGCCGGAAACCCGAAGACCAGCTGGCCGGTGCGCATGCGTGCACTAGCCACCTGGTCTTTGGGTTTCCGGTGCTCCGGCGCACGCGAAGACCAGCTGGTCAGCACGCATGCGCGCGCTGGAAACCTGAACACCAGACAATGTAAATATGTTCTTAAAAAAAAAAATTCCCACTTTAAATTAAGCTGGTCTTTGGGTTTCCGGCACTCCAGCGCGCATGCGTTCCAGTTTGGGCACTCGGTGCCGAAAAGGTTCGCCATCACTGCTCTATGATCTCTTGTGTTAATACAAATGAATATTCAATAAAACATCATTTCCCAGTTTTCTTTTCCTTCTCCTCTGCAGGCAGATGTGATGTTATTTACAGAACTATTGAGTTCTTGACGTTTATTGCATGATTCACTGCAGATAAGTGTACACTTGAAAAGTCCTTACGGTGAATTCTTCAAGTGCTGGACATAGGAGTATGAGGAACTATTCCCCATGATAAATTCTTGATCTCGGTATTCAACAATGTAAATATGTTCTTTCTTTTTTTTTAAAAAAAATTCCCACTTTAAATTAAGCGACAGATATAAGAATTGGCTGTTTTATGCAAATGTGAATGCGATGTGCATAAATACAAAGTACTTATTAATAGTTTGCATTTATATCTTAGGTTGCGGGATCCTAAGACTAAAGTGATAAATGTTTCAATTGAAACATTAGAAATAGAAAATTCCTTTCAATTTATTTCTTAAAAAATGACCTAGGATAGCAGTTGTTGCAGGAGATGACTAAGAACAGTATACCTAATAACTCTTTTATCCCTTAAATTCCTTGTCATATAGTCACATAATACAAAAACCAAGACAGATATTTGAAAGGCTGTTTTGGAAAAGGACATGGTCCACGATAGTACCAACTGGTGTAGTTTTGTTAACTTATTGAAATGCATTAAGGTATGTTAAGTTCTATAATTTTCTAATCATTGTGTACAGACAGAATTATAGATGCATAGTCTGAAGATCCAGTTGAACATCAATGTGGAATTCACTAGAGTATCTTTGACAGATGATGATCTAGATTTGAAGTTCTTCAGCGAAGGAGTACTCACCACTTCATGAGGTGGCCCAACCTACTGGTTGACAGCTCATATAAACCAAACTTTCTTCCCGACATTTATCCTGATCATTTTTGTATCTGTCAAGAGTCTTTAAACCATAGTATATTTAAAGTAAAGATGACTTCATTAAGCTTGACTTCTGATTACTATAAGGATACAACCACACTGTTTTCTAGGAGGCGAAGTCCACTCACAAGTTAGGATAGAGTCAGCCTTCTTATTTACATTGAGAGGTGGTGTTTTGAACTAATTACAACAAATTTACACATGCTATTCTTTGCTTTAATGATGGCAATCATCAAAGCAGTCTGTGGTTTGAAATTCTGATACACACAACTGAACAGTTCTTTAAACTTTCCAAACTAAAGCAAAGATATCCCTTTTACAAACAGTCTCAATAAAGAACTCTCCAGAGGTTATTTATAATGTGAGCTTCACAAGTTATCTGCTGTTTTCCAATCCGCAGGAAATGGATGAGCAGCCTATGGATATGTTTGTTTGGATGGATACATGTGCAACAGAAGATAATATATCTGTAGTTTCCTACACTTTATTTAGTTTTCAACCACAAGTTACACGTATATAACCTGACCTTAATTCTATGGCTTAGCTCATTTTCTTGAGCAACCTGTTCCATGATTGTATTATTATTCTACAATGGATTTAGAAAGTATCCTCCTGCTTAGTCAGCATTTTTAATCTGCAAAATAAGTAAAATTGGACCATGTGATGGCTATATATGATTTCACTTATTGTCTGTTTTGGCTCAATTTATTAAGAGATTTGTTTTCTGACTACGATGTATTGGTAGTTGGCTGGATTCTACTGTGGTTTGTGGGAGGCTGACATCATGTCTGGATGGTACTGCATAATGACAGGGAAACTGCAAGTATGCCTATTCACTGGCACCACCAAAGTACCAAGATTTCATGAATATTTTAAAAACTGGCAACTAAAGTTATCTCTCCTAACTAGGTATCAGTTAAGGTTCTCTGTAAAGACCACCCTTCACCAGTCACTCCTGCATACATCCATACAAAAGAATCTATAGATAGTCCTCGGCCTACAATCGTGATTGGGACCAGAACTCCAGTTGTGTTATGATTGCAAGTCAAGGCACTATGTGATCTGAAGTAATTTTCCAGCCTTTTTTTGCGGCAGTCATTAAGTGAACGCGATGGTACTGTAGTTAAGTGATTGTGGTGGTTGTTAGAAACCAGAAAAAAAACATCACAAATTATGATCATATGTCTGCGGAATGCCACACCTGGCGCAGACCTCCCAGACATGCGGTCACATGGGGGTGCTTTACAGGCCATAAAGCACTTGTGCCATGGCTGTCATAACTTCAAACAGTTGCAAAATGATCAGTTGTTAAGTGCTGGCTAGGGGAATTCTGAAGGTTAAAGCCTTTTGTCTTCATCACTACTGGTGCATATTAAGAAATAAGATGATGTCTTATGAGAGGCTGATCACAGACCTAACTTCAGATCACATATTAATATTACATTTTGAGCCAAATTTTAAAAGAAATGGGCCTTGCACATTTTACAATTTTATTTATCTGGAATAAAACAATTTTTTCTTTAAATATATTTTAATTTCAAAATGGGAATATCTGTATAAATAACCCAAGAAACAAAATGAAACAATTAAATTGGAAATTAGCTTTGCTTTCCAGAGGAAGACTGTGGTATAGCTTTACACCATCATAAAGCTGATTATGTCAGGTGACTTCTATCATCATACAAAACCTGTTTTCCCCTCAGGAAATTAGATAATCAATCTTTCAGCTGCGCAGACAACCAGCCACAAATGGTGCTTCCATTTGTTCATCAGAGATTGCCGAGATAGCTGTTTTCAAACAATGCCAAACTATTTCAACTACTCCTCAACATACTTACAAGAGAAAAACTAGGTAAATAATCCTGTTGATCCTCACACACAACATAAAATTAGAAATGTAACACTTTGATATTTCTTATGAATATGCATATGAATATGTTATTATTTTATTGTGTAACTTGATCTGGCATTTCTCATGAAAACATGCTTCATTTAATTTTGGATAAAGCTTCATTATATATTTAAAGAAAAAAGGTAATATAATTAGTAGATTAAAGATAGCATATTTTACAGCAAGGGAATTTGGAAACGCTTCAAAGATTTTAATTTCAAAACTCTCAACTTTATAAAATCAGTCAAAATCCTGTTTTCCCTTTAAGACTCTTTACAGGTGGTGTAATAAGTTAAAGACATATGCAGCCTTAAAACTGTACCCCATAACTCATCCAAACTACTATAGAAATAACACTGGAATTTAGAAATACTTGCTATTCTTTAATAGGGAAATAAATTCCTATTTTTAAACTGCTTTGTTAAAAAAACAAGGGTTTGTGAAGTTGCATTTATGACTAAAGGACTTGAATAATTATGGTATTTTACCTACATCAAGCACCATGAAAGATAACAAGATGACACAAATTTCTGTGTGGAATATTACAAAGATAAAAAGTCTTAAGAGACATAGTGAGTTAAAAGCATTGGGAGTTCTGTAAGCTTGGGAAGTAAAACCAACCAGCCAACCAATCATCCTGGAAGAAGAAAATACAGGGGGTCCTTGACTTACGACCAAAATTGGGACCAGAATTTCCATTGCCAAACAAGGCGGTTGTTAAGAGAATCATACCTGATTTACTCTCTTTTTTGCCATGGTTGTTAAGCAAATCTCTGCAGTTGTTAAGTGAATCATTCAATTGTTAAGCAAATGTGGCTTACCCCATTAACTTTGTTTGTTGGAAGCTGGCTGGGAAGGCTACAAATGGTGATCACATGACTATAGGACATTGCAACCAGAGGTGGGTTCCTCCCGGTTCGGACCGGTTCTATAGAACCGGTAGTAACTTGGCGGCCTGGGTCGCTAGAACCGGCAGCGACCCAGGCCTGCCACGCCCCCAAACTGGTTCTTTCAGCGGCGCCATAGGTGCCGCCATCTTGTTTTTTGCTTCTGCGCATGCGCAGAAGCTTTTTTTAAGCACTGTGCATGTGCAAAGCACGCCCGCGCGGCGCAGCACTGAGCAAACCGGCAGCGAAGAAAAGAAGAACCCACCCCTGATTGCAACTGTCATAAATACATGCTGGTTCCCAAACAACTGAATCTGATCATGTGACTGTGGGGATGTTGCAATGGTCGTAAGTGCGAAGACCAGTTGTAAGTCACTTTTTTTCAGTGCTGTTTGCAATTTTGAACAGTAGCTAAATGGTTGTAAATCAGGGACTACCTGTAATTCCCAATTTGCTGCTGAGAAAAATATATGAGGTGTCATCCATGTTTAAGTTCTTGAAGATTTTATTTCTTAGGTATTCCTAAGAAATAAAATCTTCAAGAACTTAAACATGGATGACACCTCATGAGCAAAATATATGAGCGCATTAACTATCGGATCACCGTCCATCCACTCTTACTGAAACAATTATGTACTCCTATGAATCACTAACTCATTAAAATGGCAGTCGTTCAGGATAGATTCAATATCATAGATAGCTTTTTTCAATTCTACATTTTTAAAAATATTTTCTGGCAAAAACTGGAAAATGAACTATAAATTAAATCTCTAGTTCTTTCTTTCTGCTTTGAATTCATAACTTGACCTTATATAAACCACTCAGATTTAGTTCCCTAACAACAATTCTATGGAAAATAGCTAAGAGGGTCTTGGAGGCTCTGTGAAGAGCTTCAGAAATATGAAAGTGGTGTGTATCATACTACCCTGTTTTCCCCAAAATAAGACATCCTCTGCTAATAAGCCCAATCGGGCTTTTGAGTGCATGGCAATAAGGCCAAGCGCTTATTTCAGGGTTCAAAAAAATATAAGACAGGGTCTTATTTTCGGGGAAACACGGTATTACTATTACTACTTTTATCAATCAAATATTAATTAAGGTGACTGCTATCTTCCCCAAGGTATAAACCAGAGTTTATACATTATACATATGTATACAAAGACAACTGATTTATAAAGCCATTTTGCAGTTTAATAAATACAGTTTTACTTGTATATACGAAGCCCAATAAATTGAAGCCAAACGTGAAAATACCTTCCATTTGGAGATTTTTTTTAAAAAAATGTTTAAGAAACAAAAAGAAAAGGAAGCTTCCCAAGAAATATGTTGATACGTAGATACAATTGGTAAACAGATTTGAAGAAACCAATTGACTTGAGAAATCTGGATTTTAGCAATAAACATAAAAGTAAGCAGGCATATCGTCTCACATAGAAACTACAAAATTCAATGTAAGCATCAGCCTATCTATAGCTATTAAGGATCACTTAGAAATAGTTTTCCCCCCCACCCAAGTCTTGTAATGGTGACTTATTGTGCGGGGGGGGGGGGGTGTCCTGGTAAGAATGAGTGAAGAATGTTGGGAATGCACATCAAATCCAGGCAGGGGTACCCAAGGTCATCCTGTAGATGTCAAACCAAGCAGGCACTTACATCAGGTAACAATGATATTGGAGAATGCCGGAGGCAGAGCGTCACTTTAGTGACAACAGCAAAGGTATCATTTCATATTGCATGGGAAAAATCTAGGGTAAGCCATTCCTGTATTTTCTCATTTATATTTATATATGGCGAAGTCCAGGTTACAAGCTGGAATTCATAAAAGAGTATATAAGAGATGTATAGAAGTTTATACAATGAATGATTGATGTTTGAAGTGTCATAAAATTATGAAGCATTCATATCGTATAGTATCAAATTTGGCTGATTTGCAGCAGCTACAGAGCAACGTGGTAAAATATGTTATTGGCATAACAGCCAGTACCTTGATTTCAAATCTGCTATCTGCATGTAATTTAAGTGATGCAATGCACCTGAATGATTCTGACATATCAGTGCTGCATCAAGTTTAGACATAACATCCCATATATTTATTGGCACCGCCCGAAATTTCTAAATTACCTTTGTCTTAGAAAATCTCTGTGGTACTTTAAGACCTTGTTAAAACAAGAGCTTACCAATAAACTGCCTCCAAACATGTATTGCTTACAGGCAAGTGTTGATTTCTAGTTCTGTAGAATTTGGAAAGGAAGCCTTAAGGGAAAAAGGAGCACAACAAGGCAAGCTTGTGGTTTAGCTTTGCTTGCAGTACCCAACAATCCAGCACAGGCAAATTAAGCTGAACTTGTGCAATGTCTCCCTTCTTTTTTCTCAAATATTTTTTTTTATTTTTACTATATAAAGAAAGAGCAACAATTTCAATGTCTATATAAACAGTGTGTTGTCTGGTTACAGTTAATTTAAGCAATAGTCATAATAATAATAATAATGTTCATTAGTAGTGATCATATAATAACAGTATTTTCTCCACATAATATTAATACTTAATTGTTAATGCTAAATCATATTGATAATAAACATAGCATAATAAACCCTCATGGTAAAATTAATCCTTCACTTATAACTTTAAATATTCTAACTTCTGTTTCTGTTATTTAACCATAGATAAAACAAATCCCATGTTTCAAAATATTCCGTATCTTCCTTCTCTTTAATTTCAAGTGTTAATCTATCCATTTCTGCACATTCTAGTATTTTTTTTTTTACTATCTTCTCATCTGTGGGGATCTCCACACCTTTCCAATGTTGTTCAAATACAATTCTGGCCGCTGTTAACACATGTAATATGAAATACATAGTCCCTTTATTATATTTTTCTGGTATGATACCCAACAGAAATATGTCTCCCTTCTTATTGGGTACTAAGAGCTGATGAGGTTTCTCCTATTTCAAAAAGAAAAAGGAGTTGTGTTTCTTGTTATTATCTAGATACCACAAGCTGTTATTTCAATATAATCCTTCTCCACCCTGCTATCACTTAGGGGGAATCTACAGATTTCCTATACATCTTATGGGCCTCCAAAATGTGAACTGCAGTGAAGAAGTAATATACTTATCTGGTTTAAAAATTTCCTTTCAATGTAGCATTTAGGTCACCTACCAGGATGTCTTTAGACTTAAGACTTAGAATAACTTCATTGTCACTTTGAACGTACACTAATCGGCATACATTAAAATGAAATTTTGTTGCATACAGCTCTCAAAGGGTCACCACCTCCAATATACACTACATAAACATGACAAATAAATAAATAAATAAATAAATAAATAAATAAATAAATAAATAAATAAATAAATAAATAAATATGCATATACCCACATATATTATATGACATGGAGAAACAGCAGTTCCTAGTTTTCATCCCACATGGCGAGAAAAACGAATCTTGTGAGTTTACCAGACGGATGGCATAGGGAACAAAGCTCTTACAGAATCTGGTAGTCCTGCTAGAAATACTTTGAAACCTCCTCCCAGTGGGGAACAACAGAAAGACCGTAAAGTGGGTGTGTGGGGTCTCTAACAATGCTTTGAGCTCTAAGCACATAGCGCTTATAAGCAGTATCCTGAATAACAGGAAGCGAGCTTCCTATAATCTTCTCGGCTGTCCTCACCACTCTCTGTATGGACTTTCTATCTGAGGCACTGCTGCCACCAAACCAAACAGTGATGCTGTTTGTTAAAACACTCTCAATTGTGCCTCTGTAAAAAGTGGCCAGGACAGAAGGAGAAAGATGTGTTCTCCTCATCCGACGCAGGAAATGCAGACGCTGGTTTAGCCCTTTGGGCTTTTTCGTTCCTTAGTGTTGGTTACATATCGTTCTATAATCATAGTATCTCAATAATCTCAATTTGGATAGGACATCACCAGAAAACGTCAGGGCTGTAGGATAGATAGGGAGGCAGAAAAATTGTCCCAAAAGGCAACCATAGCAAATCACTTGCACATTTCTGCCAAGAAAATTACATGGGTGTGTCCTTATAATTAAGAATTGTGCCTGACTCAAGGGAATCTTTTTCATACAGTTCTTTCATTGCTTTCATGCTATGGTATTTTAATGTTTTTATTTACATTTTTTAAATTTCTATTTGCTGTAGTTTTAACTTCTTGGAAACTCTTCTGGGAACCTATTGAAGTGTGGAATATAAATTAAACAAGTGCATAAATAAGGCAAAAAGTCAACTATTGATTTGAGATGGCAAACAGGCCTGCAAAATCTTATGCCGATGCCATTATTAAACCAGTAAACTGGTTCACTGAGTTCTAAGAGATGGAATTTGTGTTTTTATAAGCAGTGTTGTCCATACACAAAATGATTTTTCTTGTCCGTAAATAATCATATTGTTAGAAAACTGTTTTATTACTTGAACGAACTTGGGATCCTGAAGTGAGGCAAAACTTTATTTTTAACTAATGTGTGGGATCAGTTTTCTTTTTAAAGAATACCCTGGAGCAATGTCAAGTTGTTATCTTTTTGGCAGCTGCTTAAAATTCTAAACCAACAACCACACCATGAAACCCAGACTTTTGCTGATATATAAGCGTTTTCCCAGGCTTCTTGGCCAACATGAACCAATGACTCCAGTAAAAGAACTATGGATTACTCTATCATCTGTCATTTTATCAGTGTTTTTTCAACGAAAGCAACTGAACTGTAACAACCAAATGCAAGGGTGTAAGTTGCAAATTGCAAGAAAATTTATGGCAAAGATTAAGTAGGTACTTAAATAAGCTGCAAATATCTAACCTCTCCCAGTAATGTTAAAATAAAAGATAAAGGAATAAGAAAGAATGATGTCTTTCATAAAGAACTCAAGGCAATGACCTCATGACATGTAGAAGTAAACAGAGACAAACTTTATGAGGATGAGCTGCAGTCAGCCTCAGGCTCACATATCCTGACCACAATGGTGCCGTGAGAAGCTTTAGAAATTTAGCTCCATTTTAACATAATCATAATTTTCAGTAACGTTTTCATCCCGATATTCCAGGTTCATATGACAAATTCATTTACAAACAGAAACACATGTTCCCCAATATTCTGGTATGAATATTAAGTTATTTACTGTTTTGTTATGATATAAAAATGTTACCCTCTGCCTTTTGGGGGGGGGGCTCATCCTTATTATCCTGAACTATGTCTAGTGTTATTTTCAGCACAGGTCTCTCTATTGTGGGCAAAGGTCATTCTCCAAGCATCCTGATTCGAAAGCTCTTAAGTTTACATTGAAACTACAAAGTAATCCTGTCAAACTTTTAAATCAATTCCCCCCCCCTTTCTTTATATCATGGATAATTCATTGATAAAAGGCTAGGGCAAATGGACATCCATGGTGAGGGTGCCAAACAAGCCAGGAAGACAAGCTTCAACTAACCCTGGATCCTGAGTTCTCTCTTCTCACATCTGTTACCTGCTTTCTCTGAACTTTATTATTTAAGCTCCAAAGACCACTCGTTTGCTCTGTGATTAATATGACCCCAAAGTAGTTGCAACATGACAAACCTATCTTGCAGTGGTGAAATCCAATTTTTTTTACTACCGGTTCTGTGGGCATGGCGTGGTTTGGTGGGTGTGACAGGGGAAGGATACTGCAAAATCTCCATTCCCACCCCACTCCAGGGGAAGGATACTGCAAAATCCCCATTCCCTCCCCACTCCTGGGGGAAAGATATTGCAAAATCCCCATTCCCTCCCCACTCCTGGGGGAAAGATATTGCAAAATCCCCATTCCCTCCCCACTCCTGGGGGAAAGATATTGCAAAATCTCCATTCCCACCCCATTCTGGGGCCAGCCAGAGGTGGCATTTGCCAGTTCTCCGAACTACTCAAAATTTCCGCTACCGGTTCTCTGAACTACTCAAAATTTCCGCTACCGATTCTCCAGAACCTGTCAGAACCTGCTGGATTTCACCCCTGCTATCTTGCAAATTAACTAACAAGAAACTTGAATAGAAGTTATGTTTATAAATCTTAGGACTTTGGTAGAACCAATTACTTTACAATGATAATTATTTTTTATAATTTCAATTTTAAAGGGCAAGAGTTATTCAACCTTGACTAATCTCAAAAAGCCAAGCAGGATTGTATTTATATTAGTACTTTAGTGCAAGATCAGCAGGAAATCCAAGGTAAATTGAGAAGTTTTTTTAAAAAAATGTTTCAGTATTGCTAGCAAAATAAAATAAAATAAAATACAAGGATTATATCCATGTAATCACCGGCAGGCAGCTTTAATTCAAAGAAGTCTTTACCTTTACCCTTAAATGTCTAAATTAAAAATAGTATTCTGATAGTATATCAAGAACAATATTCCTGCTTATAATAAGGAATACTTGCTAAGACACTGGGCACGTTTTGTGCTGAATGAACGACTTTAAAACTAAAACCTGAAAGAAAAGGATCAATTGTGATTTTAGAAAAAGCTATTTGAACTGAAGAAACAAGTTCACTTTTGACAACAAGGAGCAAAGAATTAATGTCACATTAATCAAAAGTATATTACGCTCTCATCATTAGACTTCCTCGTTAAGTAGTTTCTTAATGGCTGTAGCGTAAAGCTTTTGACCATAGCTTTTTTTTAGCTACAGGAGCATCCTTGGTCATTTCAAGGTATTTAGATATATGTTGCTTTGAAACTAAAACAGCAGACTCACTGGTTTTCTTTCTTTGGCCTTGGAATGTTTATGTATGATTTTTCAAAGTTTTACCTTAGGGGTGTCAAACTCGAGGCCTGCGGGCAGCATCCGGCCCATGGGGTGCTTAGATCTGGCCCATGGGGCCGACCTGGAAATAGTGAAGGACCGGCCCACGGTGCCTCTGCCAGCAAAATGGAGCTCGGGAGGGCTGTTTTCGCTGGCAGAGGGTTGCAGGAAGCCGTCGCAGCCAAAAACTGAGCTCATGAGGACCGTGCGCGGCTCTCCTGAACTCCGTTTTTGCTGGCAGAGGGTTGCAGGAGGCTGTCATGGCTGAAAACGGAGCTCGGGAGCCCGTTTTCGCTGACAGAGCACTCGGGCCGCCACAGGCGCCCCCGACAGGAGTAATGTCAAGCTGGCCACGCTTACCCTGGCCACACACCCCAGCGCCCCCCCCTTAGGTCAAACACAACCCTGATGCGGTCCTCAATGAAATCGAGTTTGACACCCCTACTTTACATCAACAGCCCCCAACCTTTTGGGCACCAGGGACCAGTTCCAAGGAGAGAGGATTTTCTACAGACCGGAGAGAGCATGGTTTTGCATGCTGCCTGAATTCCGTGGATGGGCCTTCGCTTGTTTGTGTGGCCCAGTTTCTGGAATGCCACGGACCGGTGCCGGTCCCTGGAGCGGGGGTTGGGGACCCCTGCTTTACATTATTTTGTGAAGAATAGTCACAAATGGTTCAAAGATACTCATTCATCATTATGGAATATATCCAATGAACCTATTGCAGTATAAAAAATGTATCAGCCCCAAAACAAGTTTTCCATTCCTGCATGGCTTTCAACTATAAGGACTTCCTTGGTTCATGTTAACAGACTAACTGATCCAATCCATTGAGTTTATAAAGAATCTCACTAAAAGAGCATTACTTACCTTGTTATAATACTGCACTTGGACAGAATGCCACTGTCCATCACTAACCCCTCCTGGAACAAATGGTGCAACAGTTGTGGTGGTTTCTCCTGAAAAAATAGTATGGAAGAGAGAGAGAAAGAAAAAAGAGTTTATCTTAAAAGTTCCATTTTTGAAAACATTCACTTTTGCAATTAACAAAGACGTTAATCATATTTGGTACAATCAGCAGCAAAATATTAAATAGATTAATACCCCCAAAATTTAAGATAAATCTATTGTACATATGTATGCATATACAGGTAGTCCTCGACTTATGACCACAATTGAGCCCAAAATTTCTGTTGTTAAGTGAGAGATTTGTTAAGTGTGTTTTGCCCCATTTTACAACCTTTCTTGCTACCGTTGTTAAGTGAATCACTGCAGTTAAGTTAATAACACAGTTGTTCAGTGAATCAGGCTTTACCACTGACTGCTTGTCAGAAGGTCGTAAAAGTGAATCACATGATCTCAGGACACTGCAACCGTCATAATACGAGTCAGGTGCCAAGCGTCTGAATTTTAATTACATGACCATGGGGATGCTGTAATGGTCTAAGTGTGAAAAACGATCCTAAGTCACTTTTTTCAGTGCCATTGTAACTTCAAACGGTCACTAAATGAACTGTTGTAAGTTGAGGACTATTTGTATTGTACATTGTTCCCTCAATATACTTATGAATTAAGGCAACATATAACAAAGCCTTTCAACAGAACCATGTTTTTCAAGATAGTTTACATCAAGTCAAATACTTGGATAAAGAGAACAATAAAAGCAGCTTGAAAACAATGCTGAGTCCAGCAGATTAAAGATCTTTTGGAACAAAAAGAGGCATTTGGCAGAGAAAGCTCAAGTTTTGGTGTGACCTTTTCCTGACTGCTAGCCATCTCCATCACTTTCAAAATAACAGAGAATGAAGTGTTGTGTCTCCAGAAATGAAGATATAGAGAAGATACAGACAGCATTGTACATGACAGGATATTATTTAGTTCAGGGGTTTTCAAAGTTTTTTGAATTATGGAAAGCTGCTAAATGGAAAAAAAGTACAGTTCTAGTGATAGAAAATGGACTGCGAGTGAAGTTCTTCCTCCTGTTCTAGTGATATCTAGTGAACCAACCCATGTAAAGCTAAATAGGCAAAACTTTGCCAATTCATCTGTACTGGAAAGGAAATTTAGTAACTTCCCAGTATACTAACACCTTTGCATCTATCCGTCTTTCCAGCTGAAGTGTCAAACACAGTCCCATATCTCATATCACATTGTGACTTCTTTTTAAATGGACAGAATCAGCTATATTAGCCTAAACTGGACAAAAACAACTAGAGGCTATATCTCTTAAAAGAGCTTCCAGGGTCAAATATGAATTTAGAAGTACTTCCAAACTGCAAATCTCTTTTTTCAAGGGGACTGTTATGGTTGGAAACTAATCAAAGAGAGAAGCAACCTGGAATTAAGGAGAAACTTCCTAAAAGTGCAGACAATTAACCAGTGGAACAGCTTGCCTCCAGAAATTGTTGGCGCTCCATCACTGGATGTTTTTAAGAAGAGTCTAGACAGTCACTTATCTAAAATGGTATAGGTTCTCCTGCTTGAGTAGGGGGCTGGACTAGATCTCCAAGGTCCCTTCCAGCTCATTCTATTCTAAGATCAAATGTATATTGATTACAATTGGAGGAATCTAAATACAAGACATTAGTAAGCATATAAAATCACACTTAGAAAAGCATTTGTTGGCACTCAAATTCCGCTTACAATTAATGACAACAATAACATTAGCTGTAGACTGGCATAAACAATGTTAACGGCAACAACAAACAAATTATAGCAACTATAAGTATATATCCATACAAATGTATATTGTATATTTCTAAGGTGTCTTTGTGCTATAGCAATTGCTCTTCATCAAACACTTAGCAAAGGAATGAAAACAAATCATATGCAAAAAGTAAATATTTAGGATAAATCAAGAAAGTGAAAACAACTGTAAACTGACAAAAGGTATAGGAATTTCTGTGTGTTTTCTTCAGGCTGGAATCTAACAAGAATGTCAGATAAGGTGTTGGGGGAAACAAAGAAAACATTTTTCTTCCCAGAAAATTACAGAAGGTCTACCCCAGCACTGAATGTCATGGCTTCCTTTCTTTCACATTGAAATGTCTTTTAAAGATTGGATTTGATAAAGAACAAGGTGCCAGATAAGTTATGCAGACTAGTACAACCAGCCCAGTGACTATTCACTGCTTCTCTGAGGTTAATAGCAAAACAAATATCTACAGGAAAAGTACACAGGGACCTGTCAAAATGGGCAGGTTGGGTTTATCATGAGTGACTAGCTGGACAAAAGTTTCCACTAAAGAAGAATAAGAAAAGAAAAAAATGGTTAAGACTTAAGACCAACAAGTATACAATAAACCTCTCTGTATTTCCCCAGTATTCTATTCAAATGCAAACATTTACCTCAGTTTGACACACACACACCTGCTTGGTTCATACAGAAAGGTGTTCAACTGAGAAAGGAACACAAACATTGCCTTTCGTTAAAGATGGTGAATATACTTCTGTGTTGTTTTTGTGAGCATTTCAAGAGGAACACCCACTATTCTTTTACAAGAAGCATTTTGCATCTGAATAGAAGTGAAATTACTTGCAAAAGAGGAAACCCTAATATTCCTTAACACTGCCTCACAAAAACATGTTTATTTCTCCTAAATCTGTTATAATGTCTGAATGCCTGTTTGCAGTTGTAATTATTCAAATATAACATGTTGCACTTGCGAGCCTATAGAAGCGATTGTCAGAATTGTGCAGACTAAAATATGTTTTTTTAAATATATTTTTATTGATTTTTCACATTTTACGTATCACAATAATTTGCTTAAATAATAATTTAAGCAGATCTACAGCCTTTTTTATATACATTATTTTTATATTTATACAATTTGTACATTATCTTACAATATTTTCTAATTCTACATCTTCATCCCACATTTCCTCTTCAACTTTCTATCATCAATCCATTTATACCACTTTTCCCATATTTCGTAGTAATCTGAATCTTTTTGTCCTCTAAGTTCTATAGTTAATTTGTCCATTTCTGCGCAATCAAATATTTTTTTGATTATCAAGCTTTTGATGAGTGTATTGGGATTCCTCCAACATTGCGCGTATGCGATCCTAGCAGCTGTTGTGATATGCAGAATCAAATATTTAATGTTTTTATCTTGTTGTCTTTTGAATATTCCTAATAAAAAGAGTTCTGGAGTAAATTCTACTGTTAATCCTATTATTTCTTGTAACCAATTATGTATCTTTGTCCAATATTTCTTCGCTTTGGGACACGACCACCACGTGTGAAAGAAGGTGCCTTGCTCTTTTTTTACATTTCCAACAAATTGAATTTAAATTTGGATATATTTTCTCTAACCTTACAGGGGCCAAATGCCAGCGATAGAACATTTTGTAATGATTTTCTTTATAAGATGCCGATTTTGTTATTTTGTAGTTTCTATTCCAAATTTGTTCCCAGTCAGCCAAGTGTATATTATGTCCCACATTTTTCGCCCATGCTATCATTGTCCCTTTACCTATGTCTTCGGCCCTTTCAAATTGTAACAAATAATTGTATATTTTAGTAATAATTTTGTCTTCTGGGCCCGTCAGAAGTTTATCTAATTGCTGAGTTTCTATCTCAATTCCAATTTCTTCATTGTCTTTTTTGTATCTTGATTGGAGTTGAAGATAAGGCCACCAATCTATAATTATACCTTGCTTTTCCAAATCCTCTCTGCTTTTTAATTTCCCGAATCCATCCAAAATTTCTTTATATTTAACCATTCTACTTGTATCGATCGTATTTGGATAAATCATCGCCTCCATGGTGGACAGTCAATTAGGGATTTTCAAGTAATGTTTTTTCCTCACCTCCTGCCAAATTTGCATCAATGAGTCTCTAATCATATGTCTATGGAAATATTGTTGCGATTTATTTTCTTTGTCCCATAAAAATGTATGCCATCCCTTTTATAGGTCATGGCCTTCCAATGTCAATATCCGTCTATTCCTCAGATTAATCCAGTCTCTAAGCCAAACCAACAATACTGCTTTATATTTATAATCTCCAGTCCGGGAGCCCAAAGCCACCTCTACTTCTGCTATCTTGCAGATCAATTATTTTAATTCTCGGCTTCTTCCCTTGCCATATAAATTTCAAAATGATTTTGTTCAAATCTGTAAAAAAAATTTGTCCAATTTTATAGGTATGGTTTGAAAGAGATATAATAATTTTGGTAGAACATTCGTTTTTATGGTTGCTATCCGACCTAGTAAAGATAGTTGCAGCGTTCCCCACCTTTCTAAATCAATTTTTATTTGCTGCACTAATTTCGTATAGTTATTTTCCTTAATTGAAGAGCATCTAGCTGTCAAACTGACACCTAAATATTTAATTTTCTTAGTGATTTGTAGTCCCAATTCTTCTTCAACAACAACAAAGCAAAAACTAAACAAGACCAAACATGGAGTTGGATTTTTAATCTATATTTGCATGTGAATTAAAAGTAAATATGTACAGTATGCCACACATTTTCTCAATGAGTAATTAAGGGGAAAAAGTACTCCTAAGTCACCTTAAATAATAGATTACAGTAATTGCTGATATGTGAGTATGAACAATAGTATCTATGTTTTAAAAAAGCAATTAAATGGAGCTGGAACAAACACTGCAATGTGCATGAAAATATCCTCTGCAGTTATGATGGATGAAAGTATTACTATAGTAGAGTCAAATAAAGACACTCTCAATTGTTGGCAACTTCATGGACAGATCCATGTTGTTTCCTTGATAACAGTAGAAAAGCACTTTGCCCTTGCTTCACACCAAAGTCTCCAAGAATTTCTCTGATCTGACCTGGGTTTGCTTCTTGAAATAAGCCACAGTCAGTTAGATGCTACCATTTTGATGTGATATAAACTCTGGACTATGGTTATTATTACTAAATTTATCTTCTGATCAGGACATTAATTTCATTCCAGAGGTAGGTATGTTTTTTTTCTAACATATATTATTTCATAAACAGGATTTTTCATAAAACAGACATATATTCAATGGACTCATATATTCTGTGGACTCTAAATGCACATATATCATTTAATATCTTGAAGATCCAATACAATTTAGAAAAATGAGTGTAGGAATATTCAATTGCTCTGTTCTTTTTTGCCATAAATCTTTTGCAAATCGCATCTTGCTAAGGTTTTAAACAAGAAGTTCTTGCAAGATTAGTGTTCTACCTTAGTATTTCTCCTTCTCTAGATAAGAAGGTTTTTGTAGGTTACAGACATAACAAACAGTTGATACTATCTAGACAGAAATCTTCTCTGGCTACTATATATTTTATCTTGATTTGCAATTAAACTTAGTGAATAGAAAAGTATTGCTTTGGGCAAAAAGCTTTAAATCTAAATTTAACTTGCATTTAAGGATTTGAACTATGAACTTTTCAATGTGCTATGATCCACAGAATAATGGCACAAAAAAGTCCTATTAAAATATATATTCAGAATATAATCATACTTATAATTATATTTACTATTGGGGATTTATAATAAATGTTTATAATGGCAGAATTCTCTTTATTTACATAATTTCAGCTTCATGGTGTAAGAATAATCTGAAAACTACTTTCCTGAATCAGGTATTTTCTAATGATTTTTCTTTTCTTTTCTTTTCTTTTCTTTTTTTCTTTTCTCTTCTCTCTCTTTCTTTCTCCACTCCCTCTCCCCTTCCCTTCCTTCTTTTCTAAACTAAACATACATGTAATTGTAATGGAGACTCTAACAAAGGGAGATTTGTGATTTTATTTACAAAACACGAATATTTAAATAATTTTGTCAAGCACTAATTTCAGTATTAACAGGTTTTAAATGCTCCTTTGGGATAATTTATCATACAGCTGAACGTATTTTTACTTGAAAGTGAATCTAAGGTTTATTTCTAGGACAGTGTCCACAGAACTGCAATTTGAGCCCTTAAATAAAACAGGGTTTGTCCTGAATTCACATGCACAAAATTAGGCTGCTATCTATGTTTTCACATAGACTAAAATAGATTACATTTTGTCACACGTTCTATTTTCAAGGTAGAGCGAATAATTTAAGGTTCACACTTTGGTTTTCAATTGACTCCTAAAGAAAACTGGGAGTTTCCATACTGTACAAAATGGAGCACTTGTAACTCAATAACCTAACAGCAGAGAGTAACAATACCATAATAATGAATAGCAAATCTGTAATTTTGATACATCCTGGACAACAGAAATATGGGCATGAATGTGAGACTAGACACATTTCAGATTCAGTGTTGAAACATATGCAGGCACTCACATAGCAGTTGGCATAAGCATCTTTTCCCATGACATTACAGCTGCCTGTCATAACCCCGAGTAAATATATCTTTAGTTTAAGAAGTTGCAGACAGATGCCTTCTGAGTTGTCATACACATTCCAAAACATTTTTTTTAACCTTGGAATCTGAAGTGTGGCACTGTTCTAGCACACATATGCATGGATTAATTGGGCCATAATTTAGCAGTATAGGATCAGTTACATATATTTAATTTTAAAAAATATATAACAAAGAATCATCAGTGATTACACTTAATATTAGGCTCCATTAAGACATGATTTCTAACAACATGAATCTTGAAAACAAAGCATTTGAAATGAAATTTTATTTTCCCCAAGTATATGTATAGGACAGTGGTCTTAGGACAGAAATTGCATCATGAATATCATGACATAACGTCATGAATATGTTTTCAAAATTTGGAGATAGGTTTTATTCAGTAAAGAGTACCAGTCATTGCAAGTATCTTACCTGCAGAAAATGTTAGCTGGATCTGTTCTTCAATGATCTCAAGAGCAATAAAATCATGTTTCTCATTAAAACGTCCATTATAGAGAAGCAAAGCATTCCTTTCCCTTGTTGCAAACCTTCGTCAGAAAAGAACAACAAAATGTCACACAGAAATCTTCTCCAGTCAAACAAATTAAGTAAGTTAGTTTTGCTAGACATGCTACCAATGTGGAGATTTGTGTGTGTGTGTGTGTGTGTGTGTGTGTGTGTGTGTGTGTGTTTGAGTCAGTGTTGATGCCTGATGACTGCCTGCACTAGTCCCTGCTGTCTTCTTGGCAAGATCTTCAGAAGTGGTTTGCCCTTACCTTCTTCCGAGGCCTGAGAGAGAATGACTGGTGCCAAGTCACCAGCTGGCTTTGTGCCTAAGGTAGAACTAGAACTCAGTGTCACAGATTCTAGTCTGGTGCCTTAACTACTACATCAGGGGTGTCAAACTCAAGGCCTGCGGGCCGGATTCAGCCCGCGGGGTGCTTAGATCTGGCCCGCAGGGCCGCCCTGGAAACAGTGAAAGACCAGCCCGCGGTGCCTCTGCCAGCAAAAATGGAGCTCGGGAGGCCTGTGCGTGGCCCTCCCAGGCCCCATTTTCGGCCTGGGCGGCCTCCTGCAGCCCTCTGGTAGCGAAAACGAAGCTCAGGGGACCGCACGCATCCCCCTGTGCTCTGATTTCACTGGCAGAGGGCTAGCAAAACAAACTAAAAGCAAAACAAAACAAAAGGAGAAATGTTTCCCCTTTTGCATTTGAGCATCTAAGAAGGGACAGGAAAGGAGAAAGGGAAAGGAGGGAGGGAGGGAGGGAGGGAGGAAGGAAGGAAGGAAGGAAGGAAGGAAGGAAGGAAGGAAGGAAGGAAGGAAGGAAGGAAGGAAGGTAGGTTATAATGAGAGTGAGGGAGGGAGGGAGGGAAGTCCTGCTTTAGCACTTGGCCGCCAGCAGACAGCAAGGCTCCTCTGGAGGACAAGGGTTTGGCACTCTCCCTGGTCTCGCCTCCTCCACTGGAGACAATGGATCTCCCCAGCCCCGCCTGGGCCACCACAGATGCCCCCGACACGAGTGATGTTGAGCTGGCCACACCCACCCTGGCCACGCCCCCCGCCTCTGCCCCCGCCCCCGAGGTCAAACACAACCCTGATGCAGCCCTCAATGAAATAGGGTTTGACACCCGCGGTGCCTCTGCCAGCAAAAATGGAGCTCGGGAGGCCTGTGCGTGGCCCTCCCAGGCCCCATTTTCGGCCTGGGCGGCCTCCTGCAGCCCTCTGGTAGCGAAAACGAAGCTCAGGGGACCGCACGCATCCCCCTGTGCTCTGATTTCACTGGCAGAGGGCTAGCAAAACAAACTAAAAGCAAAACAAAACAAAAGGAGAAATGTTTCCCCTTTTGCATTTGAGCATCTAAGAAGGGACAGGAAAGGAGAAAGGGAAAGAGGAAAGACAAAGAAAAAGATGGGAAGATAGCAAGGAAGGAAAAATAAGGAAAGAGGGGAAGGAAGAAGAAAGGAGAAGGAAGAGAGAAGGGGAAGGAAGGAAGGCAGGGAGGGAGGGAGAAGGAGGGAGGGAGGGAGGAGGAAGAGGAAAGGGGGAGGAAGAGCAAGAGGAATAGCACGTAGACTTATATACA